>JAUJYP020000947.1:0-108624 GCA_030674075.2 Linum usitatissimum | reverse complement strand
GATGGCTTGGATACATTTTCTATCATTGGGATTAAGTTGGTTTGATTTGGCGCGATGGGTAGGAAAGAGTGTGTTACGGGGAAGAATGGGAAATGTGTAATATTAATTGGTTGTGCGGAAAATTCTCTCGGCGCCATTATTTTCAATTTTAGTAAAAGAAAAATGAAATCCATTATGTTTTCGACCGAATGGAAAGGCACATAATCATCATGTACGTTCATTTTAGTTTTTCGATTCTCCGGATATATGGTTCTATTGGATGGCTTGGATACGTTCTCGTCATTGGAATTCAATTGGTTTGATTTGGCGTGATGGGTAGGAGAGAGAGTGTAAGGGGAAGAATGGGAAACGTGTAACATTAATTGGTTGTGCGGGAAAATTCTCTCGGCCCCGTTAATTTAAATTTTTATAAAAGAAACATGAAGTGTATTATGTTCTCGACCATAATGGTACGACTCATGATCATCGAGAAGGTTCGGTTTAATTTTTCTATTCTCCGGATATACGATTCTATCCGGTGGTGCGGATACGTTGTCTATCATATGATTTCAATTCGTTGGATTTGGCGTGATGGGTAGGAGACGGTTGTAGGGGGTAGATTGGGAAATGTCTAATATTAATTAGTTTTGCGCGAAAATTCTCTCGGCGCCATTATTTTAAAATTTAATAAAAGAAAAATGATGTGCATTATGTTGTCGGCCAGGATGGCATGACACATAATCATCATGTCTGTCCATTTCAGTTTTTCTATTCTTCGGATATATGTTTCTATCTGATGGCTTGGATACGTTTTCTATCATTGGAATTAAGTTGGTTTGATTTGGTGCGACAGGTAGGAAAGAGTGTGTACGGGGAAGAATGAGAAACATGTAATATTAATTGATTGTGCAGAAAATTCTCTCGGCGTCATTATTTTCAATTTTAGTAAAAGAAAAATGAAATCCATTATGTTTTCGACCAGAATGGAAAGGCACATAATCATCATGTCTGTTCATTTTAGTTTTTCGATTCTCCGGATATATGGTTCTATTGGATGGCTTGGATATGGTCTCTGTCATTGGAATTCAATTGGTTTGAGTTGGCGTGATGGGTAGGAGAAACAGTGTAAGGGGAAGAATGGGAAACGTGTAACAATAATTGGTTGTGCGGGAAAATTCTCTCGGCGTCGTTATTTTCAATTTTAATAAAAGAAAAATGAAGTGTATTATGTTCTCGACCATAATGGTACGACTCATGATCATCAAGAAGGTTCAGTTTAATTTTTCTATTCTCCGGATATACGACTCTATCCGGTGATGCGGATACGTTGTCTATCATATGATTTCAATTCGTTGGATCTGGCGTGATGGGTAGGAGACAGATTGTAGGGGGTAGATTGGGAAATGTCTAATATTAATTAGTTTTGCGCGAAAATTCTCTCGGCGCCATTATTTTAAAATTTAATAAAAGAAAAATGATGTGCATTATGTTGTCGGCCGGGATGGCATGACACATAATCATCATGTCCGTCCATTTCGGTTTTCTATTCTTCGGATATATGTTTCTATCGATGGCTTGGATACGTTTTCTATCATTGGAATTAAGTTGGTTTGATTTGGTGCGACGGGTAGGAAAGAGTGTGTACGGGGAAGAATGAGAAACATGTAATATTAATTGATTGTGCAGAAAATTCTCTCGGCGTCATTATTTTCAATTTTAGTAAAAGAAAAATGAAATCCATTATGTTTTCGACCAGAATGGAAAGGCACATAATCATCATGTCTGTTCATTTTAGTTTTTCGATTCTCCGGATATATGGTTCTATTGGATGGCTTGGATACGGTCTCTGTCATTGGAATTCAATTGGTTTGATTTGGCGTGATGGGTAGGAGAAACAGTGTAAGGGGAAGAATGGGAAACGTGTAACAATAATTGGTTGTGAGGGAAAATTCTCTCGGCGTCGTTATTTTCAATTTTAATAAAAGAAAAATGAAGTGTATTATGTTCTCGACCATAATGGTACGACTCATGATCATCAAGAAGGTTCAGTTTAATTTTTCTATTTTCCGGATATACGATTCTATCCGGTGATGCGGATACGTTGTCTATCATATGATTTCAATTCGTTGGATCTGGCGTGATGGGTAGGAGACAGATTGCAGGGGGTAGATAGGGAAACGTCTAATATTAATTCGTTTTGAGCGAAAATTCTCTCGGCGCCATTATTTGCAATTTTAATAAAAGAAAAATGATGTGCATTATGTTGTCGGCCAGAATGGCAAGACACATAACCATCATGTCTGTTCATTTCAGTTTTCTATTCTTTGGATATATGTTTCTATCTGATGGCTTGGATACGTTTTCTATCATTGGGATTAAGTTGGTTTGATTTGGCGCGATGGGTAGGAAAGAGTGTGTACGGGGAAGAATGGGAAATGTGTAATATTAATTGGTTGTGCGGAAAATTCTCTCGGCGCCATTATTTTCAATTTTAGTAAAAGAAAAATGAAATCCATTATGTTTTCGACCGAATGGAAAGGCACATAATCATCATGTCCGTTCATTTTAGTTTTTCGATTCTCCGGATATATGGTTCTATTGGATGGCTTGGATACGGTCTCTGTCATTGGAATTCAATTGGTTTGATTTGGCGTGATGGGTAGGAGAAACGAGTGTAAGGGGAAGAATGGGAAACGTGTAACAATAATTGGTTGTGCGGGAAAATTCTCTCGGCGTCGTTATTTTCAATTTTAATAAAAGAAAAATGAAGTGTATTATGTTCTCGACCATAATGGTACGACTCATGATCATCAAGAAGGTTCAGTTTAATTTTTCTATTCTCCGGATATACGATTCTATCCGGTGATGCGGATACGTTGTCTATCATATGATTTCAATTCGTTGGATCTGGCGTGATGGGTAGGAGACAGATTGCAGGGGGTAGATAGGGAAACGTCTAATATTAATTCGTTTTGAGCGAAAATTCTCTCGGCGCCATTATTTGCAATTTTAATAAAAGAAAAATGATGTGCATTATGTTGTCGGCCGAATGGCAAGACACATAATCATCATGTCCGTTCATTTCGGTTTTCTATTCTTTGGATATATGTTTCTATCGATGGCTTGGATACGTTTTCTATCATTGGGATTAAGTTGGTTTGATTTGGCGCGATGGGTAGGAAAGAGTGTGTACGGGGAAGAATGGGAAACGTGTAATATTAATTGGTTGTGCGGAAAATTCTCTCGGCGCCATTATTTTCAATTTTAGTAAAAGAAAAATGAAATCCATTATGTTTTCGACCGAATGGAAAGGCACATAATCATCATGTCTGTTCATTTTAGTTTTTCGATTCTCCGGATATATGGTTCTATTGGATGGCTTGGATACGTTCTCTCGTCATTGGAATTCAATTGGTTTGATTTGGCGTGATGGGTAGGAGAGAGAGTGTAAGGGGAAGAATGGGAAACGTGTAACATTAATTGGTTGTGCGGGAAACTTCTCTCGGCCCCGTTAATTTAAATTTTTATAAAAGAAACATGAAGTGTATTATGTTCTCGACCATAATGGTACGACTCATGATCATCAAGAAGGTTCAGTTTAATTTTTCTATTCTCCGGATATACGATTCTATCCGGTGGTGCGGATACGTTGTCTATCATATGATTTCAATTTGTTGGATTTGGCGTGATGGGTAGGAGACAGATTGCAGGGGGTAGATTGGGAAATGTCTAATATTAATTAGTTTTGCAAGAAAATTCTCTCGGCGCCATTATTTTCAAATTTAATAAAAGAAAAATGATGTGCATTATGTTGTCGGCTAGAACGGTACGACACATAATTATCATGTCTGTTCATTTCAGTTTTGCTATTCTTCGGACATATGTTTCTATCTGATGGCTTGGATACATTCTCTATCATTGGAATTAAGTTGGTTTGATTTGACGCGATGGGAAGGACAGAGTGTGTATGGGGAAGAATGGGAAACGTGTAATATTAATTGTTTGTGCGGAAAATTCTCTCGGCGCCATTATTTTCAATTTTAGTAAAAGAAAAATGAAATCCATTATGTTTTCGACCGAATGGAAAGGCACATAATCATCAAGTCTGTTCATTTTAGTTTTTCGATTCTCCGGATATATGGTTCTATTGGATGGCTCGGATACGTTCTCTATCATTGGAATTCAATTGGTTTGAATTGGCGTGATGGGTAGGAGAGAGAGTGTAAGGGGAAGAATGGGAAACGTGTAACATTAATTGGTTGTGCGGGAAAATTCTCTCGGCCCCGTTATTTTCAATTTTAATAATAGAAAAATGAAATGTATTATGTTCTCGACCATAATGGTACGATTCATGATCATCAAGAAGATTCAGTTCAATTTTTCTATTCTCCGGATATACGGTTCTATCCGTTGGCGCGGATACGTTGTCTATCATTTGATTTCAATTCGTTGGATTTGGCGTGATGGGTAAGAGACAGATTGTAAGGGGTAGATTGGGAAACGTCTAATATTAATTAGTTGTGCGCCAAAATTCTCTCGGCGCCATTATTTCCAATTTTAGTAAAAGAAAAATGAAATCCATTATGTTTTCGACCAGAATGGAAAGGCACATAATCATCAAGTCTGTTCATTTTAGTTTTTCGATTCTCCGGATATATGGTTCTATTGGATGGCTCGGATACGTTCTCGTCATTGGAATTCAATTGGTTTGATTTGGCGTGATGGGTAGGAGAGAGAGTGTAAGGGGAAGAATGGGAAACGTGTAACATTAATTGGTTGTGCGGGAAAGTTCTCTCGGCGCCGTTATTTTCAATTTTAATAATAGAAAAATGAAATGTATTATGTTCTCGACCATAATGGTATGATTCATGATCATCAAGAAGATTCAGTTCAATTTTTCTATTCTCCGGATATACGGTTCTATCCGTTGCCGCGGATACGTTGTCTATCATTTGATTTCAATTCGTTGGATTTGGCGTGATGGGTAAGAGACAGATTGGAAGGGGTAGATTGGGAAACGTCTAATATTAATTAGTTCTGCGCCAAAATTCTCTCGGCGCCATTATTTCCAATTTTTGTAAAAGAAAAATGAAATCCATTATGTTTTCGACCAGAATGGAAAGGCACATAATCATCATGTCTTTTCATTTGAGTTTTTCGATTCTTCGGATATATGGTTCTATTGGATGGCTCGGATACATTCTCTATCATTGGAATTCAATTGGTTTAATTTGGCGTGATGGGTAGGAGAAAGAGTGTAAGGGGAAGAATGGGAAACGTGTAACATTAATTGGTTGTGCGGGAAAATTCTCTTGGCGCCGTTATTTTCAATTTTAATAATAGAAAAATGAAATGTATTATGTTCTCGACCATAATGGTACGATTCATGATCATCAAGAACATTCAGTTCAATTTTTCTATTTTCCGGATATACGGTTCTATCCGTTGCCGCGGATACTTTGTCTATCATTTGATTTCAATTCGTTGCATTTGGCGTGATGGGTAAGAGACAGATTGGAAGGGGTAGATTGGGAAACGTCTAATATTAATTAGTTGTGCGCCAAAATTCTCTCGGCGCCATTATTTCCAATTTTAGTAAAAGAAAAATGAAATCCATTATGTTTTTGACCAGAATGGAAAGGCACATAATCATCATGTTTGTTTATTTTAGTTTTTCGATTCTTCGGATATATGGTTCTATTGGATGGCTCGGATACATTCTCTATCATTGGAATTCAATTGGTTTGATTTGGCGTGATGGGTAGGAGAAAGAGTGTAAGGGGAAGAATGGGAAACGTGTAACATTAATTGGTTGTGCGGGAAAATTCTCTCGGCGCCGTTATTTTCAATTTTAATAATAGAAAAATGAAATGTATTATGTTCTCGACCATAATGGTACGATTCATGATCATCAAGAAGATTCAGTTCAATTTTTCTATTCTCCGGATATACAATTCTATCCGGTGGTGCGGATACGTTGTCTATCATATGATTTCAATTCGTTGGATTTGGCGTGATGGGTAGGAGACAGATTGCAGGGGGTAGATTGGGAAATGTCTAATATTAACTAGTTTTGCGCGAAAATTCTCTCGGCGCCATTATTTTCAAATTTAATAAAAGAAAAATGATGTGCATTATGTTGTCGGCTAGAATGGTACGACACATAATCATCATGTCTGTTCATTTCAGTTTTGCTATTCTTCGGACATATGTTTCTATCTGATGGCTTGGATACATTCTCTATCATTGGAATTAAGTTGGTTTGATTTGACGCGATGGGAAGGACAGAGTGTGTATGGGGAAGAATGGGAAACGTGTAATATTAATTGGTTGTGCGGAAAATTCTCTCGGCGCCATTATTTTCAATTTTAGTAAAAGAAAAATGAAATCCATTATGTTTTCGACCAGAATGGAAAGGCACATAATCATCAAGTCTGTTCATTTTAGTTTTTCGATTTTCCGGATATATGGTTCTATTGGATGGCTCGGATACGTTCTCTATCATTGGAATTCAATTTGTTTGATATGGCGTGATGGGTAGGAGAAAGAGTGTAAGGGGAAGAATGGGAAACGTGTAACATTAATTGGTTGTGCGGGAAAATTCTCTCGGCGCCGTTATTTTCAATTTTAATAATAGAAAAATGAAATGTATTATGTTCTCGACCATAATGGTACGATTCATGATCATCAAGAAGATTCAGTTCAATTTTTCTATTCTCCGGATATACGGTTCTATCCGTTGGCGCGGATACGTTGTCTATCATTTGATTTCAATTCGTTGGATTTGGCGTGATGGGTAAGAGACAGATTGTAAGGGGTAGATTGGGAAACGTCTAATATTAATTAGTTGTGCGCCAAAATTCTCTCGGCGCCATTATTTCCAATTTTAGTAAAAGTAAAATGAAAGCCATTATGTTTTCGACCAGAATGGAAAGGCACATAATCATCAAGTCTGTTCATTTTAGTTTTTCGATTCTCCGGATATATGGTTCTATTGGATGGCTCGGATACGTTCTCTGTCATTGGAATTCAATTGGTTTGATTTGGCGTGATGGGTAGGAGAGAGAGTGTAAGGGAAAGAATGGGAAACGTGTAACATTAATTGGTTGTGCGGGAAAATTCTCTCGGCGTCGTTATTTTCAATTTTAATAATCGAAAAATGAAATGTATTATGTTCTCGACCATAATGGTACGATTCATGATCATCAAGAAGATTCAGTTCAATTTTTCTATTCTCCGGATATACGGTTCTATCCGTTGCCGCGGATACGTTGTCTATCATTTGATTTCAATTCGTTGGATTTGGCGTGATGGGTAAGAGACAGATTGGAAGGGGTAGATTGGGAAACGTCTAATATTAATTAGTTGTGCGCCAAAATTCTCTCGGCGCCATTATTTCAAATTTTAGTAAAAGAAAAATGAAATCCATTATGTTTTCGACCAGAATGGAAAGGCACATAATCATCATGTCTGTTCATTTTAGTTTTTCGATTATTCGGATATATGGTTCTATTGGATGGCTCGGATACGTTCTCTATCATTGGAATTCAATTTGTTTGATATGGCGTGATGGGTAGGAGAGAGAGTGTAAGGGGAAGAATGGGAAACGTGTAACATTAATTGGTTGTGCGGGAAAATTCTCTCGGCGCCGTTATTTTCAATTTTAATAATAGAAAAATGAAATGTATTATGTTCTCGACCATAATGGTACGATTCATGATCATCAAGAAGATTCAGTTCAATTTTTCTATTCTCCGGATATACGGTTCTATCCGTTGCCGCGGATACGTTGTCTATCATTTGATTTCAATTCGTTGGATTTGGCGTGATGGGTAAGAGACAGATTGGAAGGGGTAGATTGGGAAACGTCTAATATTAATTAGTTGTGCGTCAAAATTCTCTCGGCGCCATTATTTCAAATTTTAGTAAAAGCAAAATGAAATCCATTATGTTTTCGACCAGAATGGAAAGGCACATAATCATCATGTCTGTTCATTTTAGTTTTTCGATTCTTCGGATATATGGTTCTATTGGATGGCTCGGATACGTTCTCTATCATTGGAATTCAATTGGTTTGATTTGGCGTGATGGGTAGGAGAAAGAGTGTAAGGGGAAGAATGGGAAACGTGTAACAATAATTGGTTGTGCGGGAAAATTCTCTCAGGGCCGTTATTTTCAATTTTAATAAAAGAAAAATGAAGTGTATTATGTTCTCGACCATAATGGTACGACTCATGATCATCAATTCGGTTCAGTTTAATTTTTCTATTCTCCGGATATACGGTTCTATCCGGTGGCGCGGATACGTTGTCTATCATTTGATTTCAATTCGTTGGATTTGGCGTGATGGGTAGGAGACGGATTGGAAGGGGTAGATTGGGAAACGTCTAATATTAATTAGTTGTGCGCCAAAATTCTCTCGGCGCCATTATTTCCAATTTTAATAAAAGAAAAATGATGTGCATTATGTTGTCGGCCGAATGGTACGACACATAATCATCATGTCTGTTCATTTCAGTTTTGCTATTCTTCGGACATATGTTTCTATCTGATGGCTTGGATACGTTCTCTATCATTGGAATTAAGTTGGTTTGATTTGACGCGATGGGAAGGACAGATTGTGTACGGGGAAGAATGGGAAACGTGTAATATTAATTGGTTGTGCGGAAAATACTCTCGGCGCCATTATTTTCAATTTTAGTAAAAGAAAAATGAAATCCATTATGTTTTCGACCAGAATGGAAAGGCACATAATCATCATGTCTGTTCATTTTAGTTTTTCGATTCTCCGGATATATGGTTCTATTGGATGGCTCGGATACGTTCTCTATCATTGGAATTCAATTGGTTTGATTTTGCGTGATGGATAGGAGAGAGAGTGTAAGGGGAAGAATGGGAAACGTGTAACATTAATTGGTTGTGCGGGAAAATATTCTCGACCATAATGGTACGACTTATGATCATAAAGAAGGTTCAGTTCAATTTTTCTATTCTCCAGATATACGGTTCTATCCGGTGGCGCGGATACGTTGTCTATCATTTGATTTGAATTCGTTGGATTTGGCGTGATGGGTAGGAGACGGATTGGAAGGGGTAGATTGGGAAACGTCTAATATTAATTAGTTGTGCAACAAAATTCTCTCGGCGCCATTATTTCCAATTTTAATAAAAGAAAAATGATGTGCATTATGTTGTCGGCCGAATGGTACGACACATAATCATCATGTCCGTTTATTTCGGTTTTTGCTATTCTTCGGACATATGTTTCTATCGATGGCTTGGATACGTTCTCTACCATTGGAATTAAGCCGGTATGATTTGACGCGATGGGAAGGACAGAGTGTGTACGGGGAAGAATGGGAAACGTGTAACAATAATTGGTTGTGCGGGAAAATTCTCTCGGCGCCGTTATTTTCAATTTTAATAAAAGAAAAATGAAATCCATTATGTTTTCGACCAGAATGGTACGACTCATGATCATCATGTCTGTTCATTTTAATTTTTCTATTCTCCGGATATATGGTTCTATTGGATGGCTCGGATACGTTCTCTATCATTGGAATTCAATTGGTTTGATTTTGCGTGATGGATAGGAGAGAGAGTGTAAGGGGAAGAATGGGAAACGTGTAACATTAATTGGTTGTGCGGGAAAATATTCTCGACCATAATGGTACGACTTATGATCATAAAGAAGGTTCAGTTCAATTTTTCTATTCTCCAGATATACGGTTCTATCCGGTGGCGCGGATACGTTGTCTATCATTTGATTTGAATTCGTTGGATTTGGCGTGATGGGTAGGAGACAGATTGGAAGGGGTAGATTGGGAAACGTCTAATATTAATTAGTTGTGCAACAAAATTCTCTCGGCGCCATTATTTCCAATTTTAATAAAAGAAAAATGATGTGCATTATGTTGTCGGCCGAATGGTACGACACATAATCATCATGTCTGATTTATTTCGGTTTGCTATTCTTCGGACATATGTTTCTATCGATGGCTTGGATACGTTCTCTACCATTGGAATTAAGCCGGTATGATTTGACGCGATGGGAAGGACGAGAGTGTGTACGGGGAAGAATGGGAAACGTGTAACAATAATTGGTTGTGCGGGAAAATTCTCTCGGTGCCGTTATTTTCAATTTTAATAAAAGAAAAATGAAGTGTATTATTTTCTCGGACCATAATGGTACGACTCATGATCAACAAGTCGGTTCAGTTTAATTTTTCTATTCTCCGGATATACGGTTCTATCCGGTGGCGCGGATACGTTGTCTATCATTTGATTTCAATTCGTTGGATTTGGCGTGATGGGTAGGAGACAAATTGGAAGGGGTAGATTGGGAAACGTCTAATATTAATTAGTTTTGCGCGAAAATTCTCTCGGCGCCATTATTTTCAATTTTAATAAAAGAAAAATGAAATCCATTATGTTTTCGACCGAAATGGAAAGGCACATAATAATCATGTCTGTTCAATTTAGTTTTTCGATTCTTCGGATATATGGTTCTATTGGATGGCTCGGATACGTTCTCTATCATTGGAATTCAATTGGTTTGATTTGGCGTGATGGGTAGGAGAAAGAGTGTAAGGGGAAGAATGGGAAACGTGTAACAATAATTGGTTGTGCGGGAAAATTCTCTCGGCGCCGTTATTTTAAATTTTAACAAAAGAAAAATGAAGTGTATTATGTTCTCGACCATAATGGTACGACTCATGATCATCAAGTCGGTTCAGTTTAATTTTTCTATTCTCCGGATATACGGTTCTAACCGGTGGCGCGGATACGTTGTCTATCATTTGATTTCAATTCGTTGGATTTGGCGTGATGGGTAAGAGACATATTGGAAGGGGTAGATTGGGAAACGTCTAATATTAATTAGTTGTGCGCCAAAATTCTCTCGGCGCCATTATTTCCAATTTTAGTAAAAGAAAAATGAAATCCATTATGTTTTCGACCAGAATGGAAAGGCACATAATCATCATGTCCGTTCATTTTAGATTTTCGATTCTTCGGATATATGGTTCTATTGGATGGCTCGGATACGTTCTCTATCATTGGAATTCAATTGGTTTGATTTGGCGTGATGGGTAGGAGAAAGAGTGTAAGGGGAAGAATGGGAAACGTGTAACAATAATTGGTTGTGCGGGAAAATTCTCTCGGCGCCGTTATTTTCAATTTTAACAAAAGAAAAATGAAGTGTATTATGTTCTCGACCATACTGGTACGACTCATGATCATCAAGTCGGTTCAGTTTAATTTTTCTATTCTCCGGATATACGGTTCTATCCGGTGGCGCGGATACGTTGTCTATCATTTGATTTCAATTCGTTGGATTTGGCGTGATGGGTAGGAGACAGATTGGAAGGGGTAGATTGGGAAACGTCTAATATTAATTAGTTGTGCGCCAAAATTCTCTCGGCGCCATTATTTCCAATTTTAATAAAAGAAAAATGATGTGCATTATGTTGTCGGCCAGAATGGTACGACACATAATCATCATGTCTGTTCATTTCAGTTTTGCTATTCTTCGGACATATGTTTCTATCTGATGGCTTGGATACGTTCTCTATCATTGGAATTAAGTTGGTTTGATTTGACGCGATGGGAAGGACAGATTGTGTACGGGGAAGAATGGGAAATGTGTAATATTAATTGGTTGTGCGGAAAATTCTCTCGGCGCCATTATTTTCAATTTTTGTAAAAGCAAAATGAAATCCATTATGATTTCAACCAGAATGGAAAGGCACATAATCATCATGTCTGTTCATTTTAGTTTTTCGATTCTCCGGATATATGGTTCTATTGGATGGCTTGGATACGTTCTCTGTCATTGGAATTCAATTGGTTTGATTTTGCGTGATGGGTAGGAGAGAGAGTGTAAGGGGAAGAATGGGAAACGTGTAACATCAATTGGTTGTGCGGGAAAATTCTCTCGGCGCCGTTAATTTAAATTTTTATAAAAGATACATGAAGTGTATTATGTTCTCGACCATAATGGTACGACTTATGATCATAAAGAAGGTTCAGTTCAATTTTTCTATTCTCCAGATATACGGTTCTATCCGGTGGCGCGGATACGTTGTCCATCATTTGATTTGAATTCGTTGGATTTGGCGTGATGGGTAGGAGACAGATTGGAAGGGGTAGATTGGGAAATGTCTAATATTAATTAGCTGTGCGCCAAAATTCTCTTGGCGCCATTATTTCCAATTTTAATAAAAGAAAAATGATGTGCATTATGTTGTCGGCCAGAATGGTACGACACATAATCATCATGTCTGTTCATTTCAGTTTTGCTATTCTTCAGACATATGTTTCTATCTGATGGCTTGGATACGTTCTCTATCATTGGAATTATGTTGGTTTGATTTGACGCGATGGGAAGGACAGAGTGTGTACGGGGAAGAATGGGAAACGTGTAATATTAATTGGTTGTGCGGAAAATACTCTCGGCGCCATTATTTTCAATTTTAGTAAAAGAAAAATGAAATCCATTATGTTTTCGACCGAATGGAAAGGCACATAATCATCATGTCTGTTCATTTTAGTTTTTCGATTCTCCGGATATATGGTTCTATTGGATGGCTCGGATACGTTCTCTGTCATTGGAATTCAATTGGTTTTATTTTGCGTGATGGATAGGAGAGAGAGTGTAAGGGGAAGAATGGGAAACGTGTAACATTAATTGGTTGTGCGGGAAAATATTCTCGACCATAATGGTACGACTTATGATCATAAAGAAGGTTCAGTTCAATTTTTCTATTCTCCAGATATACGGTTCTATCCGGCGGCGCGGATACGTTGTCTATCATTTGATTTGAATTCGTTGGATTTGGCGTGATGGGTAGGAGACAGATTGGAAGGGGTAGATTGGGAAACGTCTAATATTAATTAGTTGTGCAACAAAATTCTCTCGGCGCCATTATTTCCAATTTTAATAAAAGAAAAATGATGTGCATTATGTTGTCGGCCGAATGGTACGACACATAATCATCATGTCCGTTTATATCGTTTTGCTATTCTTCGGACATATGTTTCTATCTGATGGCTTGGATACGTTCTCTACCATTGGAATTAAGCTGGTATGATTTGACGCGATGGGAAGGACAGAGTGTGTACGGGGAAGAATGGGAAACGTGTAACAATAATTGGTTGTGCGGGAAAATTCTCTCGGCGCCGTTATTTTCAATTTTAATAAAAGAAAAATGAAATCCATTATGTTTTCGACCGAAATGGTACGACTCACGATCATCATGTCTGTTCATTTTAATTTTTCTATTCTCCGGATATATGGTTCTATTGGATGGCTCGGATACGTTCTCTATCATTGGAATTCAATTGGTTTGATTTTGCGTGATGGATAGGAGAGAGAGTGTAAGGGGAAGAATGGGAAACGTGTAACATTAATTGGTTGTGCGGGAAAATATTCTCGACCATAATGGTACGACTTATGATCATAAAGAAGGTTCAGTTCAATTTTTCTATTCTCCAGATATACGGTTCTATCCGGTGGCGCGGATACGTTGTCTATCATTTGATTTGAATTCGTTGGATTTGGCGTGATGGGTAGGAGACGATTGGAAGGGGTAGATTGGGAAACGTCTAATATTAATTAGTTGTGCAACAAAATTCTCTCGGCGCCATTATTTCCAATTTTAATAAAAGAAAAATGATGTGCATTATGTTGTCGGCCGAATGGTACGACACATAATCATCATGTCCGTTTATTTCGGTTTGCTATTCTTCGGACATATGTTTCTATCCGATGGCTTGGATACGTTCTCTACCATTGGAATTAAGCCGGTATGATTTGACGCGATGGGAAGGACGAGTGTGTACGGGGAAGAATGGGAAACGTGTAACAATAATTGGTTGTGCGGGAAAATTCTCTCGGTGCCGTTATTTTCAATTTTAATAAAAGAAAAATGAAGTGTATTATTTTCTCGGACCATAATGGTACGACTCATGATCAACAAGTCGGTTCAGTTTAATTTTTCTATTCTCCGGATATACGGTTCTATCCGGTGGCGCGGATACGTTGTCTATCATTTGATTTCAATTCGTTGGATTTGGCGTGATGGGTAGGAGACAAATTGGAAGGGGTAGATTGGGAAACGTCTAATATTAATTAGTTTTGCGCGAAAATTCTCTCGGCGCCATTATTTTCAATTTTAATAAAAGAAAAATGAAATCCATTATGTTTTCGACCGAAATGGAAAGGCACATAATAATCATGTCTGTTCAATTTAGTTTTTTGATTCTTCGGATATATGGTTCTATTGGATGGCTCGGATACGTTCTCTATCATTGGAATTCAATTGGTTTGATTTGGCGTGATGGATAGGAGAAAGAGTGTAAGGGGAAGAATGGGAAACGTGTAACAATAATTGGTTGTGCGGGAAAATTCTCTCGGCGCCGTTATTTTAAATTTTAACAAAAGAAAAATGAAGTGTATTATGTTCTCGACCATAATGGTACGACTCATGATCATCAAGTCGGTTAAGTTTAATTTTTCTATTCTCCGGATATACGGTTCTAACCGGTGGCGCGGATACGTTGTCTATCATTTGATTTCAATTCGTTGGATTTGGCGTGATGGGTAAGAGACATATTGGAAGGGGTAGATTGGGAAACGTCTAATATTAATTAGTTGTGCGCCAAAATTCTCTCGGCGCCATTATTTCCAATTTTAGTAAAAGAAAAATGAAATCCATTATGTTTTCGACCAGAATGGAAAGGCACATAATCATCATGTCTGTTCATTTTAGATTTTCGATTCTTCGGATATATGGTTCTATTGGATGGCTCGGATACGTTCTCTATCATTGGAATTCAATTGGTTTGATTTGGCGTGATGGGTAGGAGAAAGAGTGTAAGGGGAAGAATGGGAAACGTGTAACAATAATTGGTTGTGCGGGAAAATTCTCTCGGCGCCGTTATTTTCAATTTTAACAAAAGAAAAATGAAGTGTATTATGTTCTCGACCATACTGGTACGACTCATAATCATCAAGTCGGTTCAGTTTAACTTTTCTATTCTCCGGATATACGGTTCTATCCGATGGCGCGGATACGTTGTCTATCATTTGATTTCAATTCGTTGGATTTGGCGTGATGGGTAGGAGACAGATTGGAAAGGGTAGATTGGGAAACGTCTAATATTAATTAGTTGTGCACCAAAATTCTCTCGGCGCCATTATTTCCAATTTTAATAAAAGAAAAATGATGTGCATTATGTTGTCGGCCAGAATGGTACGACACATAATCATCATGTCTGTTCATTTCGGTTTTCTATTCTTCAGACATATGTTTCTATCTGATGGCTTGGATACGTTCTCTATCATTGGAATTATGTTGGTTTGATTTGACGCGATGGGAAGGACAGAGTGTGTACGGGGAAGAATGGGAAACGTGTAATATTAATTGGTTGTGCGGAAAATACTCTCGGCGCCATTATTTTCAATTTTAGTAAAAGAAAAATGAAATCCATTATGTTTTCGACCGGAATGGAAAGGCACATAATCATCATGTCCGTTCATTTTAGTTTTTCGATTCTCCGGATATATGGTTCTATTGGATGGCTCGGATACGTTCTCTGTCATTGGAATTCAATTGGTTTTATTTTGCGTGATGGATAGGAGAGAGAGTGTAAGGGGAAGAATGGGAAATGTGTAACATTAATTGGTTGTGCGGGAAAATATTCTCGACCATAATGGTACGACTTATGATCATAAAGAAGGTTCAGTTCAATTTTTCTATTCTCCAGATATACGGTTCTATCCGGTGGCGCGGATACGTTGTCCATCATTTGATTTGAATTCGTTGGATTTGGCGTGATGGGTAGGAGACAGATTGGAAGGGGTAGATTGGGAAATGTCTAATATTAATTAGGGCGTGTGCGCCAAAATTCTCTTGGCGCCATTATTTCCAATTTTAATAAAAGAAAAATGATGTGCATTATGTTGTCGGCCGAAATGGTACGACACATAATCATCATGTCTGTTCATTTCAGTTTTGCTATTCTTCAGACATATGTTTCTATCTGATGGCTTGGATACGTTCTCTATCATTGGAATTATGTTGGTTTGATTTGACGCGATGGGAAGGACAGAGTGTGTACGGGGAAGAATGGGAAACGTGTAATATTAATTGGTTGTGCGGAAAATACTCTCGGCGCCATTATTTTCAATTTTAGTAAAAGAAAAATGAAATCCATTATGTTTTCGACCAGAATGGAAAGGCACATAATCATCATGTCTGTTCATTTTAGTTTTTCGATTCTCCGGATATATGGTTCTATTGGATGGCTCGGATACGTTCTCTGTCATTGGAATTCAATTGGTTTTATTTTGCGTGATGGATAGGAGAGAGAGTGTAAGGGGAAGAATGGGAAACGTGTAACATTAATTGGTTGTGCGGGAAAATATTCTCGACCATAATGGTACGACTTATGATCATAAAGAAGGTTCAGTTCAATTTTTCTATTCTCCAGATATACGGTTCTATCCGGCGGCGCGGATACGTTGTCTATCATTTGATTTGAATTCGTTGGATTTGGCGTGATGGGTAGGAGACAGATTGGAAGGGGTAGATTGGGAAACGTCTAATATTAATTAGTTGTGCAACAAAATTCTTTCGGCGCCATTATTTCCAATTTTAATAAAAGAAAAATGATGTGCATTATGTTGTCGGCCGAATGGTACGACACATAATCATCATGTACGTTTATTTCGGTTTTGCTATTCTTCGGACATATGTTTCTATCTGATGGCTTGGATACGTTCTCTACCATTGGAATTAAGCTGGTATGATTTGACGCGATGGGAAGGACAGAGTGTGTACGGGGAAGAATGGGAAACGTGTAACAATAATTGGTTGTGCGGGAAAATTCTCTCGGCGCCGTTATTTTCAATTTTAATAAAAGAAAAATGAAATCCATTATGTTTTCGACCAGAATGGTACGACTCACGATCATCATGTCTGTTCATTTTAATTTTTCTATTCTCCGGATATATGGTTCTATTGGATGGCTCGGATACGTTCTCTATCATTGGAATTCAATTGGTTTGATTTTGCGTGATGGATAGGAGAGAGAGTGTAAGGGGAAGAATGGGAAACGTGTAACATTAATTGGTTGTGCGGGAAAATATTCTCGACCATAATGGTACGACTTATGATCATAAAGAAGGTTCGAGTTCAATTTTTCTATTCTCCGGATATACGGTTCTATCCGGTGGCGCGGATACGTTGTCTATCATTTGATTTGAATTCGTTGGATTTGGCGTGATGGGTAGGAGACAGATTGGAAGGGGTAGATTGGGAAACGTCTAATATTAATTAGTTGTGCAACAAAATTCTCTCGGCGCCATTATTTCCAATTTTAATAAAAGAAAAATGATGTGCATTATGTTGTCGGCCAGAATGGTACGACACATAATCATCATGTCTGTTTATTTCAGTTTTGCTATTCTTCGGACATATGTTTCTATCTGATGGCTTGGATACGTTCTCTACCATTGGAATTAAGCTGGTATGATTTGACGCGATGGGAAGGACAGAGTGTGTACGGGGAAGAATGGGAAACGTGTAACAATAATTGGTTGTGCGGGAAAATTCTCTCGGTGCCGTTATTTTCAATTTTAATAAAAGAAAAATGAAGTGTATTATTTTCTGGACCATAATGGTACGACTCATGATCAACAAGTCGGTTCAGTTTAATTTTTCTATTCTCCGGATATACGGTTCTATCCGGTGGCGCGGATACGTTGTCTATCATTTGATTTCAATTCGTTGGATTTGGCGTGATGGGTAGGAGACAAATTGGAAGGGGTAGATTGGGAAACGTCTAATATTAATTAGTTTTGCGCGAAAATTCTCTCGGCGCCATTATTTTCAATTTTAATAAAAGAAAAATGAAATCCATTATGTTTTCGACCAGAATGGAAAGGCACATAATAATCATGTCTGTTCAATTTAGTTTTTCGATTCTTCGGATATATGGTTCTATTGGATGGCTCGGATACGTTCTCTATCATTGGAATTCAATTGGTTTGATTTGGCGTGATGGATAGGAGAAAGAGTGTAAGGGGAAGAATGGGAAACGTGTAACAATAATTGGTTGTGCGGGAAAATTCTCTCGGCGCCGTTATTTTAAATTTTAACAAAAGAAAAATGAAGTGTATTATGTTCTCGACCATAATGGTACGACTCATGATCATCAAGTCGGTTAAGTTTAATTTTTCTATTCTCCGGATATACGGTTCTAACCGGTGGCGCGGATACGTTGTCTATCATTTGATTTCAATTCGTTGGATTTGGCGTGATGGGTAAGAGACATATTGGAAGGGGTAGATTGGGAAACGTCTAATATTAATTAGTTGTGCGCCAAAATTCTCTCGGCGCCATTATTTCCAATTTTAGTAAAAGAAAAATGAAATCCATTATGTTTTCGACCAGAATGGAAAGGCACATAATCATCATGTCTGTTCATTTTAGATTTTCGATTCTTCGGATATATGGTTCTATTGGATGGCTCGGATACGTTCTCTATCATTGGAATTCAATTGGTTTGATTTGGCGTGATGGGTAGGAGAAAGAGTGTAAGGGGAAGAATGGGAAACGTGTAACAATAATTGGTTGTGCGGGAAAATTCTCTCGGCGCCGTTATTTTCAATTTTAACAAAAGAAAAATGAAGTGTATTATGTTCTCGACCATACTGGTACGACTCATGATCATCAAGTCGGTTCAGTTTAACTTTTCTATTCTCCGGATATACGGTTCTATCCGATGGCGCGGATACGTTGTCTATCATTTGATTTCAATTCGTTGGATTTGGCGTGATGGGTAGGAGACAGATTGGAAAGGGTAGATTGGGAAACGTCTAATATTAATTAGTTGTGCACCAAAATTCTCTCGGCGCCATTATTTCCAATTTTAATAAAAGAAAAATGATGTGCATTATGTTGTCGGCCGAATGGTACGACACATAATCATCATGTCCGTTTATTTCGGTTTTGCTATTCTTCGGACATATGTTTCTATCTGATGGCTTGGATACGTTCTCTACCATTGGAATTAAGCTGGTATGATTTGACGCGATGGGAAGGACAGAGTGTGTACGGGGAAGAATGGGAAACGTGTAACAATAATTGGTTGTGCGGGAAAATTCTCTCGGCGCCGTTATTTTCAATTTTAATAAAAGAAAAATGAAATCCATTATGTTTTCGACCGAATGGTACGACTCACGATCATCATGTCTCGTTCATTTTAATTTTTCTATTCTCCGGATATATGGTTCTATTGGATGGCTCGGATACGTTCTCCATCATTGGAATTCAATTGGTTTGATTTTGCGTGATGGATAGGAGAGAGAGTGTAAGGGGAAGAATGGGAAACGTGTAACATTAATTGGTTGTGCGGGAAAATATTCTCGACCATAATGGTACGACTTATGATCATAAAGAAGGTTCAGTTCAATTTTTCTATTCTCCAGATATACGGTTCTATCCGGTGGCGCGGATACGTTGTCTATCATTTGATTTGAATTCGTTGGATTTGGCGTGATGGGTAGGAGACGGATTGGAAGGGGTAGATTGGGAAACGTCTAATATTAATTAGTTGTGCAACAAAATTCTCTCGGCGCCATTATTTCCAATTTTAATAAAAGAAAAATGATGTGCATTATGTTGTCGGCGAGAATGGTACGACACATAATCATCATGTCTGTTTATTTCGGTTTTGCTATTCTTCGGACATATGTTTCTATCGATGGCTTGGATACGTTCTCTACCATTGGAATTAAGCTTGGTATGATTTGACGCGATGGGAAGGACGAGTGTGTACGGGGAAGAATGGGAAACGTGTAACAATAATTGGTTGTGCGGGAAAATTCTCTCGGTGCCGTTATTTTCAATTTTAATAAAAGAAAAATGAAGTGTATTATTTTACGGACCATAATGGTACGACTCATGATCAACAAGTCGGTTCAGTTTAATTTTTCTATTCTCCGGATATACGGTTCTATCCGGTGGCGCGGATACGTTGTCTATCATTTGATTTCAATTCGTTGGATTTGGCGTGATGGGTAGGAGACAAATTGGAAGGGGTAGATTGGGAAACGTCTAATATTAATTAGTTTTGCGCGAAAATTCTCTCGGCGCCATTATTTTCAATTTTAATAAAAGAAAAATGAAATCCATTATGTTTTCGACCAGAATGGAAAGGCACATAATAATCATGTACGTTCAATTTAGTTTTTCGATTCTTCGGATATATGGTTCTATTGGATGGCTCGGATACGTTCTCTATCATTGGAATTCAATTGGTTTGATTTGGCGTGATGGATAGGAGAAAGAGTGTAAGGGGAAGAATGGGAAACGTGTAACAATAATTGGTTGTGCGGGAAAATTCTCTCGGCGCCGTTATTTTAAATTTTAACAAAAGAAAAATGAAGTGTATTATGTTCTCGACCATAATGGTACGACTCATGATCATCAAGTCGGTTAAGTTTAATTTTTCTATTCTCCGGATATACGGTTCTAACCGGTGGCGCGGATACGTTGTCTATCATTTGATTTCAATTCGTTGGATTTGGCGTGATGGGTAAGAGACATATTGGAAGGGGTAGATTGGGAAACGTCTAATATTAATTAGTTGTGCGCCAAAATTCTCTCGGCGCCATTATTTCCAATTTTAGTAAAAGAAAAATGAAATCCATTATGTTTTCGACCGAAATGGAAAGGCACATAATCATCATGTACGTTCATTTTAGATTTTCGATTCTTCGGATATATGGTTCTATTGGATGGCTCGGATACGTTCTCTATCATTGGAATTCAATTGGTTTGATTTGGCGTGATGGGTAGGAGAAAGAGTGTAAGGGGAAGAATGGGAAACGTGTAACAATAATTGGTTGTGCGGGAAAATTCTCTCGGCGCCGTTATTTTCAATTTTAACAAAAGAAAAATGAAGTGTATTATGTTCTCGACCATACTGGTACGACTCATGATCATCAAGTCGGTTCAGTTTAACTTTTCTATTCTCCGGATATACGGTTCTATCCGATGGCGCGGATACGTTGTCTATCATTTGATTTCAATTCGTTGGATTTGGCGTGATGGGTAGGAGACGATTGGAAAGGGTAGATTGGGAAACGTCTAATATTAATTAGTTGTGCACCAAAATTCTCTCGGCGCCATTATTTCCAATTTTAATAAAAGAAAAATGATGTGCATTATGTTGTCGGCCGAGAATGGTACGACACATAATCATCATGTACATTCATTTCGGTTTTTCTATTCTTCGGACATATGTTTCTATCCGATGGCTTGGATACGTTCTCCATCATTGGAATTATGTTGGTTTGATTTGACGCGATGGGAAGGACGAGTGTGTACGGGGAAGAATGGGAAACGTGTAATATTAATTGGTTGTGCGGAAAATACTCTCGGCGCCATTATTTTCAATTTTAGTAAAAGAAAAATGAAATCCATTATGTTTTCGACCGAAATGGAAAGGCACATAATCATCATGTCTGTTCATTTTAGTTTTTCGATTCTCCGGATATATGGTTCTATTGGATGGCTCGGATACGTTCTCTTGTCATTGGAATTCAATTGGTTTTATTTTGCGTGATGGATAGGAGAGAGAGTGTAAGGGGAAGAATGGGAAACGTGTAACATTAATTGGTTGTGCGGGAAAATATTCTCGACCATAATGGTACGACTTATGATCATAAAGAAGGTTCAGTTCAATTTTTCTATTCTCCAGATATACGGTTCTATCCGGCGGCGCGGATACGTTGTCTATCATTTGATTTGAATTCGTTGGATTTGGCGTGATGGGTAGGAGACAGATTGGAAGGGGTAGATTGGGAAACGTCTAATATTAATTAGTTGTGCAACAAAATTCTCTCGGCGCCATTATTTCCAATTTTAATAAAAGAAAAATGATGTGCATTATGTTGTCGGCCGAATGGTACGACACATAATCATCATGTACGTTTATTTCGGTTTTGCTATTCTTCGGACATATGTTTCTATCGATGGCTTGGATACGTTCTCTACCATTGGAATTAAGGCTGGTATGATTTGACGCGATGGGAAGGACAGAGTGTGTACGGGGAAGAATGGGAAAGGTGTAACAATAATTGGTTGTGCGGGAAAATTCTCTCGGCGCCGTTATTTTCAATTTTAATAAAAGAAAAATGAAATCCATTATGTTTTCGACCAGAATGGTACGACTCACGATCATCATGTCTGTTCATTTTAATTTTTCTATTCTCCGGATATATGGTTCTATTGGATGGCTCGGATACGTTCTCTATCATTGGAATTCAATTGGTTTGATTTTGCGTGATGGATAGGAGAGAGAGTGTAAGGGGAAGAATGGGAAACGTGTAACATTAATTGGTTGTGCGGGAAAATATTCTCGACCATAATGGTACGACTTATGATCATAAAGAAGGTTCAGTTCAATTTTTCTATTCTCCAGATATACGGTTCTATCCGGTGGCGCGGATACGTTGTCTATCATTTGATTTGAATTCGTTGGATTTGGCGTGATGGGTAGGAGACAGATTGGAAGGGGTAGATTGGGAAACGTCTAATATTAATTAGTTGTGCAACAAAATTCTCTCGGCGCCATTATTTCCAATTTTAATAAAAGAAAAATGATGTGCATTATGTTGTCGGCAGAATGGTACGACACATAATCATCATGTCTGTTTATTTCAGTTTTGCTATTCTTCGGACATATGTTTCTATCTGATGGCTTGGATACGTTCTCTACCATTGGAATTAAGCTGGTATGATTTGACGCGATGGGAAGGACAGAGTGTGTACGGGGAAGAATGGGAAACGTGTAACAATAATTGGTTGTGCGGGAAAATTCTCTCGGTGCCGTTATTTTCAATTTTAATAAAAGAAAAATGAAGTGTATTATTTTCTGGACCATAATGGTACGACTCATGATCAACAAGTCGGTTCAGTTTAATTTTTCTATTCTCCGGATATACGGTTCTATCCGGTGGCGCGGATACGTTGTCTATCATTTGATTTCAATTCGTTGGATTTGGCGTGATGGGTAGGAGACAAATTGGAAGGGGTAGATTGGGAAACGTCTAATATTAATTAGTTTTGCGCGAAAATTCTCTCGGCGCCATTATTTTCAATTTTAATAAAAGAAAAATGAAATCCATTATGTTTTCGACCAGAATGGAAAGGCACATAATAATCATGTACTGTTCAATTTAGTTTTTCGATTCTTCGGATATATGGTTCTATTGGATGGCTCAGATACGTTCTCTATCATTGGAATTCAATTGGTTTGATTTGGCGTGATGGATAGGAGAAAGAGTGTAAGGGGAAGAATGGGAAACGTGTAACAATAATTGGTTGTGCGGGAAAATTCTCTCGGCGCCGTTATTTTAAATTTTAACAAAAGAAAAATGAAGTGTATTATGTTCTCGACCATAATGGTACGACTCATGATCATCAAGTCGGTTAAGTTTAATTTTTCTATTCTCCGGATATACGGTTCTAACCGGTGGCGCGGATACGTTGTCTATCATTTGATTTCAATTCGTTGGATTTGGCGTGATGGGTAAGAGACATATTGGAAGGGGTAGATTGGGAAACGTCTAATATTAATTAGTTGTGCGCCAAAATTCTCTCGGCGCCATTATTTCCAATTTTAGTAAAAGAAAAATGAAATCCATTATGTTTTCGACCAGAATGGAAAGGCACATAATCATCATGTACGTTCATTTTAGATTTTCGATTCTTCGGATATATGGTTCTATTGGATGGCTCGGATACGTTCTCTATCATTGGAATTCAATTGGTTTGATTTGGCGTGATGGGTAGGAGAAAGAGTGTAAGGGGAAGAATGGGAAACGTGTAACAATAATTGGTTGTGCGGGAAAATTCTCTCGGCGCCGTTATTTTCAATTTTAACAAAAGAAAAATGAAGTGTATTATGTTCTCGACCATATCGGTACGACTCATGATCATCAAGTCGGTTCAGTTTAACTTTTCTATTCTCCGGATATACGGTTCTATCCGATGGCGCGGATACGTTGTCTATCATTTGATTTCAATTCGTTGGATTTGGCGTGATGGGTAGGAGATAGATTGGAAAGGGTAGATTGGGAAACGTCTAATATTAATTAGTTGTGCACCAAAATTCTCTCGGCGCCATTATTTCCAATTTTAATAAAAGAAAAATGATGTGCATTATGTTGTCGGCCAGAATGGTACGACACATAATCATCATGTCTGTTCATTTCAGTTTTGCTATTCTTCGGACATATGTTTCTATCTGATGGCTAGGATACATTCTCTATCATTGGAATTAAGTTGGTTTGATTTGACGCAATGGGAAGGATAGAGTGTGTACGGGGAAGAATGGGTAACGTGTAATATTAATTGGTTGTGCGGAAAATTCTCTCGGCGCCATTATTTTCAATTTTAGTAAAAGAAAAATAAAATCCATTATGTTTTCGACCAGAATGCAAAGGCACATAATCATCATGTCTGTTCATTTTAGTTTTTCGATTCTCCGGATATATGGTTCTATTGGATGGCTTGGATACGTTCTCTGTCATTGGAATTCAATTGGTTTGATTTGGCGTGATGGGTAGGAGAGAAAGTGTACGGGGAAGAATGGGAAACGTGTAACATTAATTGGTTGTGCGGGAAAATTCTCTCGGCGCCATTATTTTCAATTTTAGTAAAAGAAAAATGAAATCCATTATGTTTTCGACCAGAATGGAAAGGCACATAATCATCATGTCTGTTCATTTTAGTTTTTCGATTCTCCGGATATATGGTTCTATTGGATGGCTTGGATACGTTCTCTGTCATTGGAAATCAATTGGTTTGATTTGGCGTGATGGGTAGGAGAAACAGTGTAAGGGGAAGAATGGGAAACGTGTAACAATAATTGGTTGTGCGGGAAAATTCTCTCGGCGCTATTATTTTCAATTTTAATAAAAGAAAAATGAAGTGTATTATGTTCTCGACCATAATGGTACGACTCATGATCATCAAGTCGGTTCAGTTTAATTTTTCTATTCTCCGGATATACGGTTCTATCCGGTGGCGCGGATACGTTGTCTATCATTTGATTTCAATTCTTTGGATTTGGCGTGATAGGTAGCAGACAGATTGCAAGGGGTAGATAGGGATACATCTAATATTAATTAGTTTTGCGCGAAAATTCTCTCAGCGCCATTATTTGCAATTTTAATAAAAGAAAAATGATGTGCATTATGTTGTCGGCCAGAATGGCTTGACACATAATCATCATGTCTGTTCATTTCAGTTTTTCTATTCTTCGGATATATGTTTCTATCTTATGGCTTGGATACGTTCTCTATCATTGGAATTAAGTTGGTTTGATTTGGCGCGATGGGAAGGACAGAGTGTGTACGGGGAAGAACGGGAAACGTGTAACATTAATTGGTTGTGCGGGAAAATTCTCTCGGCGCCGTTATTTTCAATTTTAATAAAAGAAAAATGAAGTGTATTATGTTCTCGACCATAATGGTACGACTCATGATCATCAAGTCGGTTCAGTTTAATTTTTCTATTCTCCGGATATACGGTTCTATCCGGTGGCGCGGATACGTTGTCTATCATTTGATTTCAATTCGTTGGAATTGGCGTGATGGGTAGGAGACAGATTGGAAGGGGTAGATTGGGAAACGTCTAATATTAAATAGTTTTGCGCGAAAATTCTCTCGGCGCCACTATTTTCAATTTTAATAAAAGAAAAATGAAATCCATTATGTTTTCGACCAGAATGGAAAGGCACATAATCATCATGTCTGTTCAATTTAGTTTTTCGATTCTTCGGATATATGGTTCTATTGGATGGCTTAGATACATTCTCTATCATTGGAATTCAATTGGTTTGATTTGGCGTGATGGTTAGGAGAAAGAGTGTAAGGGGAAGAATTGGAAACGTGTAACAATAATTGGTTTTGCGGGAAAATTCTCTCGGCGCCGTTATTTTCAATTTTAATAAAAGAAAAATGAAGTGTATTATGTTCTCGACCATAATGGTACGACTCATGATCATCAAGTCGGTTCAGTTTAATTTTTCTATTCTCCGGATATACGGTTCTATCCGGTGGCGCGGATACGTTGTCTATCATTTGATTTCAATTCGATGGATTTGGCGTGATGGGTAAGAGACGGATTAGAAGGGGTAGATTGGGAAACGTCTAATATTAATTAGTTGTGCGCCAAATTTCTCTCGGCGCCATTATTTCCAATTTTAGTAAAAGAAAAATGAAATCCATTATGTTTTCGACCAGAATGGAAAGGCACATAATCATCATGTCTTTTCATTTGAGTTTTTCGATTCTTCGGATATATAGTTCTATTGGATGGCTTGTATACGTTCTCTGTCATTGGAATTCAATTGGTTTGATTTGGCGTGATGGGTAGGAGAGAGAGTGTACGGGGAAGAATGGGAAACGTGTAACATTAATTGGTTGTGCGGGAAAATTCTCTCAGCGCCGTTATTTTCAATTTTAATAAAAGAAGAATGAAGTGTATTATGTTCTCGACCATAATGGTACGACTCATGATCATCAAGTCGGTTCAGTTTAATTTTTCTATTCTCCGGATATACGGTTCTATCCGGTGGCGCGGATACGTTGTCTATCATTTGATTTCAATTCGTTGGAATTGGCGAGATGGGTAGGAGACAGATTGGAAGGGGTAGATTGCGAAACGTGTAATATTAATTAGTTTTGCGCGAAAATTCTCTCGGCGCCATTATTTTCAATTTTATTAAAAGAAAAATGAAATCCATTATGTTTTCGACCAGAATGGAAAGGCACATAATCATCATGTCTTTCAATTTAGTTTTTCGATTCTTCGGATATATGGTTCTATTGGATGGCTTAGATACATTCTCTATCATTGGAATTCAATTGGTTTGATTTGGCGTGATGGTTAGGAGAAAGAGTGTAAGGGGAAGAATTGGAAACGTGTAACAATAATTGGTTTTGCGGGAAAATTCTCTCGGCGCCGTTATTTTCAATTTTAATAAAAGAAAAATGAAGTGTATTATGTTCTCGACCATAATGGTACGACTCATGATCATCAAGTCGGTTCAGTTTAATTTTTCTATTCTCCGGATATACGGTTCTATCCGGTGGCGCGGATACGTTGTCTATCATTTGATTTCAATTCGATGGATTTGGCGTGATGGGTAAGAGACAGATTAGAAGGGGTAGATTAGGAAACGTCTAATATTAATTAGTTGTGCGCCAAATTTCTCTCGGCGCCATTATTTCCAATTTTAGTAAAAGAAAAATGAAATCCATTATGTTTTCGACCAGAATGGAAAGGCACATAATCATCATGTCTTTTCATTTGAGTTTTTCGATTCTTCGGATATATGGTTCTATTGGATGGCTTGTATACGTTCTCTCGTCATTGGAATTCAATTGGTTTGATTTGGCGTGATGGGTAGGAGAGAGAGTGTACGGGGAAGAATGGGAAACGTGTAACATTAATTGGTTGTGCGGGATAATTCTCTCGGCGCCGTTATTTTCAATTTTAATAAAAGAAAAATGAAGTGTATTATGTTCTCGACCATAATGGTACGACTCATGATCATCAAGTCGGTTCAGTTTAATTTTTCTATTCTCCGGATATACGGTTCTATCCGGTGGCGCGGATACGTTGTCTATCATTTGATTTCAATTCGATGGATTTGGCGTGATGGGTAAGAGACGAGATTAGAAGGGGTAGATTGGGAAACGTCTAATATTAATTAGTTGTGCGCCAAATTTCTCTCGGCGCCATTATTTCCAATTTTAGTAAAAGAAAAATGAAATCCATTATGTTTTCGACCAGAATGGAAAGGCACATAATCATCATGTCTTTTCATTTGAGTTTTTCGATTCTTCGGATATATGGTTCTATTGGATGGCTTGTATACGTTCTCTCGTCATTGGAATTCAATTGGTTTGATTTGGCGTGATGGGTAGGAGAGAGATGTACGGGGAAGAATGGGAAACGTGTAACATTAATTGGTTGTGCGGGATAATTCTCTCGGCGCCGTTATTTTCAATTTTAATAAAAGAAAAATGAAGTGTATTATGTTCTCGACCATAATGGTACGACTCATGATCATCAAGTCGGTTCAGTTTAATTTTTCTATTCTCCGGATATACGGTTCTATCCGGTGGCGCGGATACGTTGTCTATCATTTGATTTCAATTCGATGGATTTGGCGTGATGGGTAAGAGACGGATTAGAAGGGGTAGATTGGGAAACGTCTAATATTAATTAGTTGTGCGCCAAATTTCTCTCGGCGCCATTATTTCCAATTTTAGTAAAAGAAAAATGAAATCCATTATGTTTTCGACCAGAATGGAAAGGCACATAATCATCATGTCTTTTCATTTGAGTTTTTCGATTCTTCGGATATATAGTTCTATTGGATGGCTTGTATACGTTCTCTCGTCATTGGAATTCAATTGGTTTGATTTGGCGTGATGGGTAGGAGAGAGAGTGTACGGGGAAGAATGGGAAACGTGTAACATTAATTGGTTGTGCGGGAAAATTCTCTCAGCGCCGTTATTTTCAATTTTAATAAAAGAAGAATGAAGTGTATTATGTTCTCGACCATAATGGTACGACTCATGATCATCAAGTCGGTTCAGTTTAATTTTTCTATTCTCCGGATATACGGTTCTATCCGGTGGCGCGGATACGTTGTCTATCATTTGATTTCAATTCGTTGGAATTGGCGAGATGGGTAGGAGACAGATTGGAAGGGGTAGATTGCGAAACGTGTAATATTAATTAGTTTTGCGCGAAAATTCTCTCGGCGCCATTATTTTCAATTTTATTAAAAGAAAAATGAAATCCATTATGTTTTCGACCAGAATGGAAAGGCACATAATCATCATGTCTGTTCAATTTAGTTTTTCGATTCTTCGGATATATGGTTCTATTGGATGGCTTAGATACATTCTCTATCATTGGAATTCAATTGGTTTGATTTGGCGTGATGGTTAGGAGAAAGAGTGTAAGGGGAAGAATTGGAAACGTGTAACAATAATTGGTTTTGCGGGAAAATTCTCTCGGCGCCGTTATTTTCAATTTTAATAAAAGAAAAATGAAGTGTATTATGTTCTCGACCATAATGGTACGACTCATGATCATCAAGTCGGTTCAGTTTAATTTTTCTATTCTCCGGATATACGGTTCTATCCGGTGGCGCGGATACGTTGTCTATCATTTGATTTCAATTCGATGGATTTGGCGTGATGGGTAAGAGACAGATTAGAAGGGGTAGATTGGGAAACGTCTAATATTAATTAGTTGTGCGCCAAATTTCTCTCGGCGCCATTATTTCCAATTTTAGTAAAAGAAAAATGAAATCCATTATGTTTTCGACCAGAATGGAAAGGCACATAATCATCATGTCTTTTCATTTGAGTTTTTCGATTCTTCGGATATATGGTTCTATTGGATGGCTTGTATACGTTCTCTGTCATTGGAATTCAATTGGTTTGATTTGGCGTGATGGGTAGGAGAGAGAGTGTACGGGGAAGAATGGGAAACGTGTAACATTAATTGGTTGTGCGGGATAATTCTCTCGGCGCCGTTATTTTCAATTTTAATAAAAGAAAAATGAAGTGTATTATGTTCTCGACCATAATGGTACGACTCATGATCATCAAGTCGGTTCGCTTTAATTTTTCTATTCTCCGGATATACGGTTCTATCCGGTGGCGCGGATACGTTGTCTATCATTTGATTTCAATTCGATGGATTTGGCGTGATGGGTAAGAGACGGATTAGAAGGGGTAGATTGGGAAACGTCTAATATTAATTAGTTGTGCGCCAAATTTCTCTCGGCGCCATTATTTCCAATTTTAGTAAAAGAAAAATGAAATCCATTATGTTTTCGACCGAAATGGAAAGGCACATAATCATCATGTCTTTTCATTTGAGTTTTTCGATTCTTCGGATATATGGTTCTATTGGATGGCTTGTATACGTTCTCTCATTGGAATTCAATTGGTTTGATTTGGCGTGATGGGTAGGAGAGAGACTGTACGGGGAAGAATGGGAAACGTGTAACATTAATTGGTTGTGCGGGATAATTCTCTCGGCGCCGTTATTTTCAATTTTAATAAAAGAAAAATGAAGTGTATTATGTTCTCGACCATAATGGTACGACTCATGATCATCAAGTCGGTTCAGTTTAATTTTTCTATTCTCCGGATATACGGTTCTATCCGGTGGCGCGGATACGTTGTCTATCAATTGATTTCAATTCGATGGATTTGGCATGATGGGTAAGAGACAGATTAGAAGGGGTAGATTGGGAAACGTCTAATATTAATTAGTTGTGCGCCAAATTTCTCTCGGCGCCATTATTTCCAATTTTAGTAAAAGAAAAATGAAATCCATTATGTTTTCGACCAGAATGGAAAGGCACATAATCATCATGTCTTTTCATTTGAGTTTTTCGATTCTTCGGATATATGGTTCTATTGGATGGCTTGTATACGTTCTCTGTCATTGGAATTCAATTGGTTTGATTTGGCGTGATGGGTAGGAGAGAGAGTGTACGGGGAAGAATGGGAAACGTGTAACATTAATTGGTTGTGCGGGAAAATTCTCTCGGCGCCGTTATTTTCAATTTTAATAAAAGAAAAATGAAGTGTATTATGTTCTCGACCATAATGGTACGACTCATGATCATCAAGTCGGTTCAGTTTAATTTTTCTATTCTCCGGATATACGGTTCTATCCGGTGGCGCGGATACGTTGTCTATCATTTGATTTCAATTCGTTGGAATTGGCGAGATGGGTAGGAGACGGATTGGAAGGGGTAGATTGGGAAACGTCTAATATTAATTAGTTTTGCGCGAAAATTCTCTCGGCGCCATTATTTTCAATTTTATTAAAAGAAAAATGAAATCCATTATGTTTTCGACCAGAATGGAAAGGCACATAATCATCATGTCTTTTCATTTGAGTTTTTCGATTCTTCGGATATATGGTTCTATTGGATGGCTTGTATACGTTCTCTGTCATTGGAATTCAATTGGTTTGATTTGGCGTGATGGGTAGGAGAGAGAGTGTACGGGGAAGAATGGGAAACGTGTAACATTAATTGGTTGTGCGGGAAAATTCTCTCGGCGCCGTTATTTTCAATTTTAATAAAAGAAAAATGAAGTGTATTATGTTCTCGACCATAATGGTACGACTCATGATCATCAAGTCGGTTCAGTTTAATTTTTCTATTCTCCGGATATACGGTTCTATCCGGTGGCGCGGATACGTTGTCTATCATTTGATTTCAATTCGATGGATTTGGCGTGATGGGTAAGAGACAGATTAGAAGGGGTAGATTGGGAAACGTCTAAAATTAATTAGTTGTGCGCCAAATTTCTCTCGGCGCCATTATTTCCAATTTTAGTAAAAGAAAAATGAAATCCATTATGTTTTCGACCAGAATGGAAAGGCACATAATCATCATGTCTTTTCATTTGACTTTTTCGATTCTTCGGATATATGGTTCTATTGGATGGCTTGTATACGTTCTCTGTCATTGGAATTCAATTGGTTTGATTTGGCGTGATGGGTAGGAGAGAGAGTGTACGGGGAAGAATGGGAAACGTGTAACATTAATTGGTTGTGCGGGAAAATTCTCTCGGCGCCGTTATTTTCAATTTTAATAAAAGAAAAATGAAGTGTATTATGTTCTCGGCCATAATGGTACGACTCATGATCATCAAGTCGGTTCAGTTTAATTTTTCTATTCTTCGGATATACGGTTCTATCCGGTGGCGCGGATACGTTGTCTATCATTTGATTTCAATTCGTTGGAATTGGCGAGATGGGTAGGAGACATTGGAAGGGGTAGATTGGGAAACGTCTAATATTAATTAGTTTTGCGCGAAAATTCTCTCGGCGCCATTATTTTCAATTTTATTAAAAGAAAAATGAAATCCATTATGTTTTCGACCGAATGGAAAGGCACATAATCATCATGTCTGTTCAATTTAGTTTTTCGATTCTTCGGATATATTGTTCTATTGGATGGCTTAGATACATTCTCTATCATTGGAATTCAATTGGTTTGATTTGGCGTGATGATTAGGAGAAAGAGTGTAAGGGGAAGAATTGGAAACGTGTAACAATAATTGGTTTTGCGGGAAAATTCTCTCGGCGCCGTTATTTTCAATTTTAATAAAAGAAAAATGAAGTGTATTATGTTCTCGACCATAATGGTACGACTCATGATCATCAAGTCGGTTCAGTTTAATTTTTCTATTCTCCGGATATACGGTTCTATCCGGTGGCGCGGATACGTTGTCTATCATTTGATTTCAATTCGATGGATTTGGCGTGATGGGTAAGAGACATATTAGAAGGGGTAGATTGGGAAACGTCTAATATTAATTAGTTGTGCGCCAAATTTCTCTCGGCGCCATTATTTCCAATTTTAGTAAAAGAAAAATGAAATCCATTATGTTTTCGACCAGAATGGAAAGGCACATAATCATCATGTCTTTTCATTTGAGTTTTTCGATTCTTCGGATATATGGTTCTATTGGATGGCTTGTATACGTTCTCTCATTGGAATTCAATTGGTTTGATTTGGCGTGATGGGTAGGAGAGAGAGTGTACGGGGAAGAATGGGAAACGTGTAACATTAATTGGTTGTGCGGGAAAATTCTCTCGGCGCCGTTATTTTCAATTTTAATAAAAGAAAAATGAAGTGTATTATGTTCTCGACCATAATGGTACGACTCATGATCATCAAGTGGGTTCAGTTAATTTTTCTATTCTCCGGATATACGGTTCTATCCGGTGGCGCGGATACGTTGTCTATCATTTGATTTCAATTCGTTGGAATTGGCGTGATGGGTAGGAGACGGATTGGAAGGGGTAGATTGGGAAACGTCTAATATTAATTAGTTTTGCGCGAAAATTCTCTCGGCGCCATTATTTTCAATTTTAATAAAAGAAAAATGAAATCCATTATGTTTTCGACCAGAATGGAAAGGCACATAATCATCATGTCTGTTCAATTTAGTTTTTCGATTCTTCGGATATATGGTTCTATTGGATGGCTTAGATACATTCTCTATCATTGGAATTCAATTGGTTTGATTTGGCGTGATGGTTAGGAGAAAGAGTGTAAGGGGAATAATTGGAAACGTGTAACAATAATTGGTTTTGCGGGAAAATTCTCTCGGCGCCGTTATTTTCAATTTTAATAAAAGAAAAATGAAGTGTATTATGTTCTCGACCATAATGGTACGACTCATGATCATCAAGTCGGTTCAGTTTAATTTTTCGATTCTCCGGATATACGGTTCTATCCGGTGGCGCGGATACGTTGTCTATCATTTGATTTCAATTCGATGGATTTGGCGTGATGGGTAAGAGACAGATTAGAAGGGGTAGATTGGGAAACGTCTAATATTAATTAGTTGTGCGCCAAATTTCTCTCGGCGCCATTATTTCCAATTTTAGTAAAAGAAAAATGAAATCCATTATGTTTTCGACCAGAATGGAAAGGCACATAATCATCATGTCTTTTCATTTGAGTTTTTCGATTCTTCGGATATATGGTTCTATTGGATGGCTTGTATACGTTCTCTGTCATTGGAATTCAATTGGTTTGATTTGGCGTGATGGGTAGGAGAGAGAGTGTACGGGGAAGAATGGGAAACGTGTAACATTAATTGGTTGTGCGGGAAAATTCCCTCGGCGCCGTTATTTTCAATTTTAATAAAAGAAAAATGAAGTGTATTATGTTCTCGACCATAATGGTACGACTCATGATCATCAAGTCGGTTCAGTTTAATTTTTCTATTCTCCGGATATACGGTTCTATCCGGTGGCGCGGATACGTTGTCTATCATTTGATTTCAATTCGTTGGAATTGGCGTGATGGGTAGGAGACAGATTGGAAGGGGTAGATTGGGAAACGTCTAATATTAATTAGTTTTGCGCGAAAATTCTCTCGGCGCCATTATTTTCAATTTTAATAAAAGAAAAATGAAATCCATTATGTTTTCGACCAGAATGGAAAGGCACATAATCATCATGTCTGTTCAATTTAGTTTTTCGATTCTTCGGATATATGGTTCTATTGGATGGCTTAGATACATTCTCTATCATTGGAATTCAATTGGTTTGATTTGGCGTGATGGTTAGGAGAAAGAGTGTAAGGGGAATAATTGGAAACGTGTAACAATAATTGGTTTTGCGGGAAAATTCTCTCGGCGCCGTTATTTTCAATTTTAATAAAAGAAAAATGAAGTGTATTATGTTCTCGACCATAATGGTACGACTCATGATCATCAAGTCGGTTCAGTTTAATTTTTCGATTCTCCGGATATACGGTTCTATCCGGTGGCGCGGATACGTTGTCTATCATTTGATTTCAATTCGATGGATTTGGCGTGATGGGTAAGAGACGGATTAGAAGGGGTAGATTGGGAAACGTCTAATATTAATTAGTTGTGCGCCAAATTTCTCTCGGCGCCATTATTTCCAATTTTAGTAAAAGAAAAATGAAATCCATTATGTTTTCGACCAGAATGGAAAGGCACATAATCATCATGTCTTTTCATTTGAGTTTTTCGATTCTTCGGATATATGGTTCTATTGGATGGCTTGTATACGTTCTCTGTCATTGGAATTCAATTGGTTTGATTTGGCATGATGGGTAGGAGAGAGAGTGTACGGGGAAGAATGGGAAACGTGTAACATTAATTGGTTGTGCGGGAAAATTCTCTCGGCGCCGTTATTTTCAATTTTAATAAAAGAAAAATGAAGTGTATTATGTTCTCGGCCATAATGGTACGACTCATGATCATCAAGTCGGTTCAGTTTAATTTTTCTATTCTTCGGATATACGGTTCTATCCGGTGGCGCGGATACGTTGTCTATCATTTGATTTCAATTCGTTGGAATTGGCGAGATGGGTAGGAGACAGATTGGAAGGGGTAGATTGGGAAACGTCTAATATTAATTAGTTTTGCGCGAAAATTCTCTCGGCGCCATTATTTTCAATTTTATTAAAAGAAAAATGAAATCCATTATGTTTTCGACCAGAATGGAAAGGCACATAATCATCATGTCTGTTCAATTTAGTTTTTCGATTCTTCGGATATATTGTTCTATTGGATGGCTTAGATACATTCTCTATCATTGGAATTCAATTGGTTTGATTTGGCGTGATGATTAGGAGAAAGAGTGTAAGGGGAAGAATTGGAAACGTGTAACAATAATTGGTTTTGCGGGAAAATTCTCTCGGCGCCGTTATTTTCAATTTTAATAAAAGAAAAATGAAGTGTATTATGTTCTCGACCATAATGGTACGACTCATGATCATCAAGTCGGTTCAGTTTAATTTTTCTATTCTCCGGATATACGGTTCTATCCGGTGGCGCGGATACGTTGTCTATCATTTGATTTCAATTCGATGGATTTGGCGTGATGGGTAAGAGACATATTAGAAGGGGTAGATTGGGAAACGTCTAATATTAATTAGTTGTGCGCCAAATTTCTCTCGGCGCCATTATTTCAAATTATAATAAAAGAAAAATGATGTGCATTATGTTGTCGGCCAGAATGGTACGACACATAATCATCATGTCCGTTCATTTCAGTTTTTCTATTCTTCGGACATATGTTTCTATCTGATGGCTTGGATACGTTCTCTATCATTGGAATTAAGTTGGTTTGATTTGACGCGATGGGAAGGACAGAGTGTGTACGGGGAAGAATGGGAAACGTGTAACATTAATTGGTTGTGCGGGAAAATTTTCTTGACCATAATGGTACGACTTATGATCATAAAGAAGGTTCAGTTCAATTTTTCTATTCTCCAGATATAGGTTCTATCCGGTGGCGCGGATACGTTGTCTATCATTTCATTTGAATTCGTTGGATTTGGCGTGATGGGTAGGAGACAGATTTGAAGGGGTAGATTGGGAAACGTCTAATATTAATTAGTTGTGCGCCAAAATTCTCTCGGCGCCATTATTTTCAATTTTAGTAAAAGAAAAATGAAATCCATTATGTTTTCGACCAGAATGGAAAGGCACATAATCATCATGTACGTTCATTTCGGTTTTCAATTCTCCGGATATATGGTTCTATTGGATGGCTCGGTTACGTTCTTTGTCATTGGAATTCAATTGGTTTGATTTGGCGTGATGGGTAGGAGAGAGAGTGTAAGGGGAAGAATGGGAAACGTGTAACATTAATTGGTTGTAAGGGAAAATTCTCTCGGTGCCGTTATTTTAAATTTTAATAAATGAAAAATGAAGTGTATTATGATCTAGACCATAATGGTACGATTCATGATCATCAAGAAGGTTCAGTTCAATTTTTCTATTCTCCGGATATACGGTTCTATCGAGGTGGCGCGGATACGTTGTCTATCATTTGATTTCAATTCGTTGGATTTGGCGTGATGGGTAGGAGACAGATTTGAAGGGGTAGATTGGGAAACGTCTAATATTAATTAGTTGTGCGCCAAAATTCTCTCGGCGCCATTATTTCCAATTTTAATAAAAGAAAAATGATGTGCATTATGTTGTCGACCAAAATGGTACGACACATAATCAACATGTCTGTTCATTTCAGTTTTGCTATTCTTCGGACATATGTTTCTATCTGATGGCTTGGATACGTTCTCTATCATTGGAATTAAGTTGGTTTGATTTGGCACGATGGGAAGGACAGAGCGTGTACGGGGAAGAATGGGAAACGTGTAAAATTAATTGGTTGTGCGGAAAATTCTCTCGGTGCCATTATTTTCAATTTTAGTAAAAGAAAAATGAAATCCATTACGTTTTCGACCAGAATGGAAAGGCACATAATCATCATGTCTGTTCATTTCAGTTTTTCGATTCTCCGGATATATGGTTCTATTGGATGGCTCGGATACGTTCTTTGTCATTGGAATTCAATTGGTTTGATTTGGCGTGATGGGTAGGAGAGAGAGTGTAAGGGGAAGAATGGGAAACATGTAACATTAATTGGTTGTAAGGGAAAATTCTCTCGGTGCCGTTATTTTAAATTTTAATAAAAGAAAAATGAAGTGTATTATGATCTAGACCATAATGGTACGATTCATGATCATCAAGAAGGTTCAGTTCAATTTTTCTATTCTCCGGATATACGGTTCTATCGGGTGGCGCGGATACGTTGTCTATCATTTGATTTCAATTCGTTGGATTTGGCGTGATGGGTAGGAGACAGATTGGAAGGGGTAGATTGGGAAACGTCTAATATTAATTAGTTTTGCGCGAAAATTCTCTCGGCGCCATTATTTTCAATTTTAATAAAAGAAAAATGAAATCCATTATGTTTTCGACCAGAATGGAAAGGCACATAATCATCATGTCTGTTCATTTTAGTTTTTCGATTCTTCGGATATATGGTTCTATTGGATGGCTCGGATACGTTCTCTATCATTGGAATTCAATTGGTTTGATTTGGCGTGATGGGTAGGAGAAAGAGTGTAAGGGGAAGAATGGGAAACGTGTAACAATAATTGGTTGTGCGGGAAAATTCTATCGGCGCCGTTATTTTCAATTTTAACAAACGAAAAATGAAGTGTATTATGTTCTCGACCATAATGGTACGACTCATGATCATCAAGTCGGTTCAGTTTAATTTTTCTATTCTCCGGATATACGGTTCTATCAGGTGGCGCGGATACGTTTTCTCTCATTTGATTTCAATTCGTTGGATTTGGCGTGATGGGTAGGAGACAGATTGGAAGGGGTAGATTGGGAAACGTCTAATATTAATTAGTTTTGCGCGAAAATTCTCTCGGCGTCATTATTTTCAATTTTAATAAAAGAAAAATGAAATCCATTATGTTTTCGACCGAATGGAAAGGCACATAATCATCATGTACGTTCATTTTAGTTTTTCGATTCTTCGGATATATGGTTCTATTGGATGGCTCGGATACGTTCTCTATCATTGGAATTCAATTGGTTTGATTTGGCGTGATGGGTAGGAGAAAGAGTGTAAGGGGAAGAATGGGAAACGTGTAACAATAATTGGTTGTGCGGGAAAATTCTATCGGCGCCGTTATTTTCAATTTTAACAAACGAAAAATGAAGTGTATTATGTTCTCGACCATAATGGTACGACTCATGATCATCAAGTCGGTTCAGTTTAATTTTTCTATTCTCCGGATATACGGTTCTATCAGGTGGCGCGGATACGTTGTCTCTCATTTGATTTCAATTCGTTGGATTTGGCGTGATGGGTAGGAGACAGATTGGAAGGGGTAGATTGGGAAACGTCTAATATTAATTAGTTTTGCGCGAAAATTCTCTCGGCGTCATTATTTTCAATTTTAATAAAAGAAAAATGAAATCCATTATGTTTTCGACCAGAATGGAAAGGCACATAATCATCATGTCTGTTCATTTTAGTTTTTCGATTCTTCGGATATATGGTTCTATTGGATGGCTCGGATACGTTCTCTATCATTGGAATTCAATTGGTTTGATTTGGCGTGATGGGTAGGAGAAAGAGTGTAAGGGGAAGAATGGGAAACGTGTAACAATAATTGGTTGTGCGGGAAAATTCTCTCGGCGCCGTTATTTTCAATTTTAACAAACGAAAAATGAAGTGTATTATGTTCTCGACCATAATGGTACGACTCATGATCATCAAGTCGGTTCAGTTTAATTTTTCTATTCTCCGGATATACGGTTCTATCCGGTGGCGCGGATACGTTGTCTATCATTTGATTTTAATTCGTTGGATTTGGCGTGATGGGTAGGAGATAGATTGGAAGGGGTAGATTGGGAAACGTCTAATATCAATTAGTTTTGCGCGAAAATTCTCTCGGCGCCATTATTTTCAATTTTAATAAAAGAAAAATGATGTGCATTATGTTGTCGGCCAGAATGGTATGACACATAATCATCATGTCTGTTCATTTCAGTTTTGCTATTCTTCGGACATATGTTTCTATTTGATGGCTTGGATACGTTCTCTATCATTGGAATTAAGTTGGTTTGATTTGACGCGATGGGAAGGACAGAGTCTGTACGGGGAAGAATGGGAAACGTGTAATATTAATTGGGTTTGCGGAAAATTCTCTCGGCGTCATTATTTTCAATTTTAGTAAAAGAAAAATGAAATCCATTATGTTTTCAACCAGAATGGAAAGGCACATAATCATCATGTCTGTTCATTTTAGTTTTTCGATTCTCCGGATATATGGTTCTATTGGATGGCTAGTATACGTTCTCTGTCATTGGAATTCAATTGGTTTGATTTGGCGTGATGGGTAGGAGAGAGAGTGTACGGGGAAGAATGGGAAACGTGTAACATTAATTGGTTGTGCGGGAAAATTCTCTCGGCGCCGTTAATTTAAATTTTTATAAAAGAAGCATGAAGTGTATTATGTTCTCGACCATAATGGTACGACTTATGATCATAAAGAAGGTTCAGTTCAATTTTTCTATTCTCGAGATATACGGTTCTATCCGGTGGCGCGGATACGTTGTCTATCATTTGATTTGAATTCGTTGGATTTGGCGTGATGGGTAGGAGACAGATCTGAAGGGGTAGATTGGGAAACGTCTAATATTAATTAGTTGTGCGCCAAAATTCTCTTGGCGCCATTATTTCAAATTTTAATAAAAGAAAAATGATGTGCATTATGTTGTCGGCCAGAATGATACGACACATAATCATCATGTCTGTTCATTTCAGTTTTGCTATTCTTCGGACATATGTTTCTATCTGATGGCTTGGATACGTTCTCTATCATTGGAATTAAGTTGGTTTGATTTGACGCGATGGGAAGGACAGATTGTGTACGGGGAAGAATGGGAAACGTGTAATATTAATTGGTTGTGTGGAAAATTCTCTCGGCGCCATTATTTTCAATTTTAGTAAAAGCAAAATGAAATCCATTATGTTTTCGACCAGAATGGAAAGGCACATAATCATCATGTACTGTTCATTTTAGTTTTTCGATTCTCCGGATATATGGTTCTATTGGATGGCTCGGATACGTTCTCTGTCATTGGAATTCAATTGGTTTGATTTGGCGTGATGGGTAGGAGAGAGAGTGTAAGGGGAAGAATGGGAAACGTGTAACATTAATTGGTTGTGCGGGAAAATTTTCTCGACCATAATGGTACGACTTATGATCATAAAGAAGGTACAGTTCAATTTTTCTATTCTCCAGATATAGGTTCTATCCGGTGGCGCGGATACGTTGTCTATCATTTGATTTGAATTCGTTGGATTTGGCGTGATGGGTAGGAGACAGATTGGAAGGGGTAGATTGGGAAAAGTCTAATATTAATTAGTTGTGCGCCAAAATTCTCTCGGCGCCATTATTTCCAATTTTAATAAAAGAAAAATGATGTGCATTATGTTGTCGACCAGAATGGTACGAAACATAATCATCATGTCTGTTCATTTCAGTTTTGCTATTCTTCGGACATATGTTTCTATCTGATGGCTTGGATACGTTCTCTATCATTGGAATTAAGTTGGTTTGATTTGGCACGATGGGAAGGACAGAGTGTGTACGGGGAAGAATGGGAAACGTGTAATATTAATTGGGTTTGCGGAAAATTCTCTCGGCGCCATTATTTTCAATTTTAGTAAAAGAAAAATGAAATCCATTATGTTTTCGACCAGAATGGAAAGGCACATAATCATCATGTATGTTCATTTTAGTTTTTCGATTCTCCGGATATATGGTTCTATTGGATGGCTAGTATACGTTCTCTGTCATTGGAATTCATTTGGTTTGATTTGGCGTGATGGGTAGGAGAGAGAGTGTACGGGGAAGAATGGGAAACGTGTAACATAAATTGGTTGTGCGGGAAAATTCTCTCGGCGCCGTTAATTTAAATTTTTATAAAAGAAACATGAAGTGTATTATGTTCTCGACCATAATGGTACGACTTATGATCATAAAGAAGGTTCGGTTCAATTTTTCTATTCTCCGGATATACGGTTCTATCCGGTGGCGCGGATACGTTGTCTATCATTTGATTTGAATTCGTTGGATTTGGCGTGATGGGTAGGAGACGGATGCGAAGGGGTACATTGGGAAACGTCTAATATTAATTAGTTGTGCGCCAAAATTCTCTCGGCGCCATTATTTCCAATTTTAATAAAAGAAAAATGATGTACATTATGTTGTCGGCAGAATGGTACGACACATAACCATCATGTCTGTTCATTTCAGTTTTGCTATTCTGCGGACATATGTTTCTATCTGATGGCTTGGATACATTCTCTATCATTGGAATTAAGTTGGTTTGATTTGACGCGATGGGAAGGATAGAGTGTGTACGGGGAAGAATGGGAAACGTGTAATATTAATTGGTGGTGTGGAAAATTCTCTCGGCGCCATTATTTTCAATTTTAGTAAAAGAAAAATGAAATCCATTATGTTTTCGACCAGAATGGAAAGGCACATAATCATCATGTCCGTTCATTTTAGTTTTTCGATTCTCCGGATATATGGTTCTATTGGATGGCTCGGATACGTTCTCTGTCATTGGAATTCAATTGGTTTGATTTGGCGTGATGGGTAGGAGAGAGAGTGTAAGGGGAAGAATGGGAAACGTGTAACATTAATTGGTTGTGCGGGAAAATTTTCTCGACCATAATGGTACGACTTATGATCATAAAGAAGGTACAGTTCAATTTTTCTATTCTCCAGATATAGGTTCTATCCGGTGGCGCGGATACGTTGTCTATCATTTGATTTGAATTCGTTGGATTTGGCGTGATGGGTAGGAGACAGATTGGAAGGGGTAGATTGGGAAAAGTCTAATATTAATTAGTTGTGCGCCAAAATTCTCTCGGCGCCATTATTTCCAATTTTAATAAAAGAAAAATGATGTGCATTATGTTGTCGACAGAATGGTACGAAACATAATCATCATGTCTGTTCATTTCAGTTTTGCTATTCTTCGGACATATGTTTCTATCTGATGGCTTGGATACGTTCTCTATCATTGGAATTAAGTTGGTTTGATTTGGCACGATGGGAAGGACAGAGTGTGTACGGGGAAGAATGGGAAACGTGTAATATTAATTGGGTTCGCGGAAAATTCTCTCGGCGCCATTATTTTCAATTTTAGTAAAAGAAAAATGAAATCCATTATGTTTTCGACCAGAATGGAAAGGCACATAATCATCATGTATGTTCATTTTAGTTTTTCGATTCTCCGGATATATGGTTCTATTGGATGGCTAGTATACGTTCTCTGTCATTGGAATTCATTTGGTTTGATTTGGCGTGATGGGTAGGAGAGAGAGTGTACGGGGAAGAATGGGAAACGTGTAACATAAATTGGTTGTGCGGGAAAATTCTCTCGGCGCCGTTAATTTAAATTTTTATAAAAGAAACATGAAGTGTATTATGTTCTCGACCATAATGGTACGACTTATGATCATAAAGAAGGTTCAGTTCAATTTTTCTATTCTCCAGATATACGGTTCTATCCGGTGGCGCGGATACGTTGTCTATCATTTGATTTGAATTCGTTGGATTTGGCGTGATGGGTAGGAGACAGATCTGAAGGGGTACATTGGGAAACGTCTAATATTAATTAGTTGTGCGCCAAAATTCTCTCGGCGCCATTATTTCCAATTTTAATAAAAGAAAAATGATGTACATTATGTTGTCGGCCAGAATGGTACGACACATAACCATCATGTCTGTTCATTTCAGTTTTGCTATTCTGCGGACATATGTTTCTATCTGATGGCTTGGATACATTCTCTATCATTGGAATTAAGTTGGTTTGATTTGACGCGATGGGAAGGATAGAGTGTGTACGGGGAAGAATGGGAAACGTGTAATATTAATTGGTGGTGTGGAAAATTCTCTCGGCGCCATTATTTTCAATTTTAGTAAAAGAAAAATGAAATCCATTATGTTTTCGACCAGAATGGAAAGGCACATAATCATCATGTCTGTTCATTTTAGTTTTTCGATTCTCCGGATATATGGTTCTATTGGATGGCTCGGATACGTTCTCTCGTCATTGGAATTCAATTGGTTTGATTTGGCGTGATGGGTAGGAGAGAGAGTGTAAGGGGAAGAATGGGAAACGTGTAACATTAATTGGTTGTGCGGGAAAATTTTCTCGACCATAATGGTACGACTTATGATCATAAAGAAGGTACGATTCAATTTTTCTATTCTCCAGATATAGGTTCTATCCGGTGGCGCGGATACGTTGTCTATCATTTGATTTGAATTCGTTGGATTTGGCGTGATGGGTAGGAGACAGATCTGAAGGGGTAGATTGGGAAACGTCTAATATTAATTAGTTGTGCGCCAAAATTCTCTCGGCGCCATTATTTCAAATTATAATAAAAGAAAAATGATGTGCATTATGTTGTCGGCCAGAATGGTACGACACATAATCATCATGTCTGTTCATTTCGGTTTGCTATTCTTCGGACATATGTTTCTATCGATGGCTTGGATACGTTCTCTATCGTTGGAATTAAGTTGGTTTGATTTGACGCGATGGGAAGGACAGAGTGTTTACGGGGAAGAATGGGAAACGTGTAATATTAATTGGTTGTGTGGAAAATTCTCTCGGCGCCATTATTTTCAATTTTAGTAAAAGCAAAATGAAATCCATTATGTTTTCGACCAGAATGGAAAGGCACATAATCATCATGTCTGTTCATTTTAGTTTTTCGATTCTCCGGATATATGGTTCTATTGGATGGCTCGGATACGTTCTCTGTCATTGGAATTCAATTGGTTTGATTTGGCGTGATGGGTAGGAGAGAGAGTGTAAGGGGAAGAATGGGAAACGTGTAAATTAATTGGTTATCGGGAAAATTTTCTCGACCATAATGGTACGACTTATGATCATAAAGAAGGTACAGTTCAATTTTTCTATTCTCCAGATATAGGTTCTATCCGGTGGCGCGGATACGTTGTCTATCATTTGATTTGAATTCGTTGGATTTGGCGTGATGGGTAGGAGACAGATTGGAAGGGGTAGATTGGGAAAAGTCTAATATTAATTAGTTGTGCGCCAAAATTCTCTCGGCGCCATTATTTCCAATTTTAATAAAAGAAAAATGATGTGCATTATGTTGTCGACCAGAATGGTACGACACATAATCATCATGTTTGTTCATTTCAGTTTTGCTATTCTTCGGACATATGTTTCTATCTGATGGCTTGGATACGTTCTCTATCATTGGAATTAAGTTGGTTTGATTTGGCACGATGGGAAGGACAGAGTGTGTACGGGGAAGAATGGGAAACGTGTAATATTAATTGGTTGTGCGGAAAATTCTCTCGGTGCCATTATTTTCAATTTTAGTAAAAGAAAAATGAAATCCATTATGTTTTCGACCAGAATGGAAAGGCACATAATCATCATGTCTGTTCATTTCAGTTTTTCGATTCTCCGGATATATGGTTCTATTGGATGGCTCGGATACGTTCTTTGTCATTGGAATTCAATTGGTTTGATTTGGCATGATGGGTAGGAGAGAGAGTGTAAGGGGAAGAATGGGAAACGTGTAACATTAATTGGTTGTAAGGGAAAATTCTCTCGGTGCCGTTATTTTTAATTTTAATAAAAGAAAAATGAAGTGTATTATGATCTAGACCATAATGGTACGATTCATGATTATCAAGAAGGTTCAGTTCAATTTTTCTATTCTCCGGATATACGGTTCTATCAGGTAGCGCGGATACGTTGTCTATCATTTGATTTCAATTCATTGGATTTTGCGTGATGGGTAGGAGACAGATTGGACGGGGTAGATTGGGAAACGTCTAATATTAATTAGTTTTGCGCGAAAATTCTCTCGGCGCCATTATTTTCAATTTTAATAAAAGAAAAATGAAATCCATTATGTTTTCGACCGAATGGAAAGGCACATAATCATCATGTCCGTTCATTTTAGTTTTTCGATTCTTCGGATATATGGTTCTATTGGATGGCTCGGATACGTTCTCTATCATTGGAATTCAATTGGTTTGATTTGGCGTGATGGGTAGGAGAAAGAGTGTAAGGGGAAGAATGGGAAACGTGTAACAATAATTGGTTGTGCGGGAAAATTCTCTCGGCGCCGTTATTTTCAATTTTAACAAACGAAAAATGAAGTGTATTATGTTCTCGACCATAATGGTACGACTCATGATCATCAAGTCGGTTCAGTTTAATTTTTCTATTCTCCGGATATACCGTTCTATCCGGTTGCGCGGATACGTTGTCTATCATTTGATTTGAATTCGTTGGATTTGGCGTGATGGGTACGAGATAGATTGGAAAGGGTAGATTGGGAAATGTCTAATATTAATTAGTTGTGCGCCAAAATTCTCTCGGCGCCATTATTTCCAATTTTAATAAAAGAAAAATGATGTGCATTATGTTGTCGGCCAGAATGGTAGGACACATAATCATCATGTCTGTTCATTTCAGTTTTGCTATTCTTCGGACATATGTTTCTATTTGATGGCTTGGATACGTTCTCTCTCATTGGAATTAAGTTGGTTTGATTTGACGCGATGGGAAGGACAGAGTCTGTACGGGGAAGAATGGGAAACGTGTAATATTAATTGGGTTTGCGGAAAATTCTCTCGGCGTCATTATTTTCAATTTTAGTAAAAGAAAAATGAAATCCATTATGTTTTCGACCGAATGGAAAGGCACATAATCATCATGTCCGTTCATTTTAGTTTTTCGATTCTCCGGATATATGGTTCTATTGGATGGCTAGTATACGTTCTCTCGTCATTGGAATTCAATTGGTTTGATTTGGCGTGATGGGTAGGAGAGAGAGTGTACGGGGAAGAATGGGAAACGTGTAACATTAATTGGTTGTGCGGGAAAATTCTCTCGGCGCCGTTAATTTAAATTTTTATAAAAGAAACATGAAGTGTATTATGTTCTCGACCATAATGGTACGACTTATGATCATAAAGAAGGTTCAGTTCAATTTTTCTATTCTCCGGATATACGGTTCTATCCGGTGGCGCGGATACGTTGTCTATCATTTGATTTGAATTCGTTGGATTTGGCGTGATGGGTAGGAGACGGATCCGAAGGGGTAGATTGGGAAACGTCTAATATTAATTAGTTGTGCGCCAAAATTCTCTCGGCGCCATTATTTCAAATTATAATAAAAGAAAAATGATGTGCATTATGTTGTCGGCCGAATGGTACGACACATAATCATCATGTCTGTTCATTTCGGTTTGCTATTCTTCGGACATATGTTTCTATCTGATGGCTTGGATACATTCTCTATCATTGGAATTAAGTTGGTTTGATTTGACGCGATGGGAAGGACAGAGTGTGTACGGGGAAGAATGGGAAACGTGTAATATTAATTGGTTGTGTGGAAAATTCTCTCGGCGCCATTATTTTCAATTTTAGTAAAAGCAAAATGAAATCCATTATGTTTTCGACCGAATGGAAAGGCACATAATCATCATGTCCGTTCATTTTAGTTTTTCGATTCTCCGGATATATGGTTCTATTGGATGGCTCGGATACGTTCTCTCGTCATTGGAATTCAATTGGTTTGATTTGGCGTGATGGGTAGGAGAGAGAGTGTAAGGGGAAGAATGGGAAACGTGTAAATTAATTGGTTGTGCGGGAAAATTTTCTCGACCATAATGGTACGAGTTATGATCATAAAGAAGGTACAGTTCAATTCTTCTATTCTCCAGATATACGGTTCTATCCGGTGGCGCGGATACGTTGTCTATCATTTGATTTGAATTCGTTGGATTTGGCGTGATGGGTAGGAGACAGATCTGAAGGGGTAGATTGGGAAACGTCTAATATTAATTAGTTGTGCGCCAAAATTCCCTCGGCGCCATTATTTCAAATTATAATAAAAGAAAAATGATGTGCATTATGTTGTCGGCCAGAATGGTACGACACATAATCATCATGTCTCGTTCATTTCGGTTTGCTATTCTTCGGACATATGTTTCTATCGATGGCTTGGATACGTTCTCTATCGTTGGAATTAAGTTGGTTTGATTTGACGCGATGGGAAGGACAGAGTGTTTACGGGGAAGAATGGGAAACGTGTAATATTAATTGGTTGTGTGGAAAATTCTCTCGGCGCCATTATTTTCAATTTTAGTAAAAGCAAAATGAAATCCATTATGTTTTCCACCAGAATGGAAAGGCACATAATCATCATGTCTGTTCATTTTAGTTTTTCGATTCTCCGGATATATGGTTCTATTGGATGGCTCGGATACGTTCTCTGTCATTGGAATTCAATTGGTTTGATTTGGCGTGATGGGTAGGAGAGAGAGTGTAAGGGGAAGAATGGGAAACGTGTAAATTAATTGGTTGTGCGGGAAAATTTTCTCGACCATAATGGTACGACTTATGATCATAAAGAAGGTACAATTCAATTTTTCAATTCTCCAGATATAGGTTCTATCCGGTGGCGCGGATACGTTGTCTATCATTTGATTTGAATTCGTTGGATTTGGCGTGATGGGTAGGAGACAGATTGGAAGGGGTAGATTGGGAAAAGTCTAATATTAATTAGTTGTGCGCCAAAATTCTCTCGGCGCCATTATTTCCAATTTTAATAAAAGAAAAATGATGTGCATTATGTTGTCGACCAGAATGGTACGACACATAATCATCATGTCTGTTCATTTCAGTTTTGCTATTCTTCGGACATATGTTTCTATCTGATGGCTTGGATACGTTCTCTATCATTGGAATTAAGTTGGTTTGATTTGGCACGATGGGAAGGACAGAGTGTGTACGGGGAAGAATGGGAAACGTGTAATATTAATTGGGTTTGCGGAAAATTCTCTCGGCGCCATTATTTTCAATTTTAGTAAAAGAAAAATGAAATCCATTATGTTTTCGACCAGAATGGAAAGGCACATAATCATCATGTCTGTTCATTTTAGTTTTTCGATTCTCCATATATATGGTTCTATTGGATGGCTAGTATACGTTCTCTGTCATTGGAATTCATTTGGTTTGATTTGGCGTGATGGGTAGGAGAGAGAGTGTACGGGGAAGAATGGGAAACGTGTAACATTAATTGGTTGTGCGGGAAAATTCTCTCGGCGCCGTTAATTTAAATTTTTATAAAAGAAACATGAAGTGTATTATGTTCTCGACCATAATGGTACGACTTATGATCATAAAGAAGGTTCAGTTCAATTTTTCTATTCTCCGGATATACGGTTCTATCCGGTGGCGCGGATACGTTGTCTATCATTTGATTTGAATTCGTTGGATTTGGCGTGATGGGTAGGAGACGGATTCGAAGGGGTACATTGGGAAACGTCTAATATTAATTAGTTGTGCGCCAAAATTCTCTCGGCGCCATTATTTCCAATTTTAATAAAAGAAAAATGATGTGCATTATGTTGTCGGCCGAATGGTACGACACATAATCATCATGTCCGTTCATTTCAGTTTTGCTATTCTTCGGACATATGTTTCTATCTGATGGCTTGGATACGTTCTCTATCGTTGGAATTAAGTTGGTTTGATTTGACGCGATGGGAAGGACAGAGTGTTTACGGGGAAGAATGGGAAACGTGTAATATTAATTGGTTGTGTGGAAAATTCTCTCGGCGCCATTATTTTCAATTTTAGTAAAAGCAAAATGAAATCCATTATGTTTTCGACCAGAATGGAAAGGCACATAATCATCATGTCTGTTCATTTTAGTTTTTCGATTCTCCGGATATATGGTTCTATTGGATGGCTAGTATACGTTCTCTGTCATTGGAATTCAATTGGTTTGATTTGGCGTGATGGGTAGGAGAGAGAGTGTACGGGGAAGAATGGGAAACGTGTAACATTAATTGGTTGTGCGGGAAAATTCTCTCGGCGCCGTTAATTTAAATTTTTATAAAAGAAACATGAAGTGTATTATGTTCTCGACCATAATGGTACGACTTATGATCATAAAGAAGGTTCAGTTTAATTTTTCTATTCTCCAGATATACGGTTCTATCCGGTGGCGCGGATACGTTGTCTATCATTTGATTTGAATTCGTTGGATTTGGCGTGATGGGTAGGAGACGGATTCGAAGGGGTAGATTGGGAAACGTCTAATATTAATTAGTTGTGCGCCAAAATTCTCTCGGCGCCATTATTTCAAATTATAATAAAAGAAAAATGATGTGCATTATGTTGTCGGCCAGAATGGTACGACACATAATCATCATGTCTGTTCATTTCAGTTTGCTATTCTTCGGACATATGTTTCTATCTGATGGCTTGGATACATTCTCTATCATTGGAATTAAGTTGGTTTGATTTGACGCGATGGGAAGGACAGAGTGTGTACGGGGAAGAATGGGAAACGTGTAATATTAATTGGTTGTGTGGAAAATTCTCTCGTCGCCATTATTTTCAATTTTAGTAAAAGCAAAATGAAATCCATTATGTTTTCGACCAGAATGGAAAGGCACATAATCATCATGTCCGTTCATTTTAGTTTTTCGATTCTCCGGATATATGGTTCTATTGGATGGCTCGGATACGTTCTCTGTCATTGGAATTCAATTGGTTTGATTTGGCGTGATGGGTAGGAGAGAGAGTGTAAGGGGAAGAATGGGAAATGTGTAAATTAATTGGTTGTGCGGGAAAATTTTCTCGACCATAATGGTACGACTTATGATCATAAAGAAGGTACAGTTCAATTTTTCTATTCTCCAGATATACGGTTCTATCCGGTGGCGCGGATACGTTGTCTATCATTTGATTTGAATTCGTTGGATTTGGCGTGATGGGTAGGAGACAGATCTGAAGGGGTAGATTGGGAAACGTCTAATATTAATTAGTTGTGCGCCAAAATTCTCTCGGCGCCATTATTTCAAATTATAATAAAAGAAAAATGATGTGCATTATGTTGTCGGCCAGAATGGTACGACACATAATCATCATGTCTGTTCATTTCAGTTTTGCTATTCTTCGGACATATGTTTCTATCTGATGGCTTGGATACGTTCTCTATCGTTGGAATTAAGTTGGTTTGATTTGACGCGATGGGAAGGACAGAGTGTTTACGGGGAAGAATGGGAAACGTGTAATATTAATTGGTTGTGTGGAAAATTCTCTCGGCGCCATTATTTTCAATTTTAGTAAAAGCAAAATGAAATCCATTATGTTTTCGACCGGAATGGAAAGGCACATAATCATCATGTACGTTCATTTTAGTTTTTCGATTCTCCGGATATATGGTTCTATTGGATGGCTCGGATACGTTCTCTGTCATTGGAATTCAATTGGTTTGATTTGGCGTGATGGGTAGGAGAGAGAGTGTAAGGGGAAGAATGGGAAACGTGTAAATTAATTGGTTGCGCGGGAAAATTTTCTCGACCATAATGGTACGACTTATGATCATAAAGAAGGTACAGTTCAATTTTTCTATTCTCCAGATATAGGTTCTATCCGGTGGCGCGGATACGTTGTCTATCATTTGATTTGAATTCGTTGGATTTGGCGTGATTGGTAGGAGACAGATTGGAAGGGGTAGAATGGGAAAAGTCTAATATTAATTAGTTGTGCGCCAAAATTCTCTCGGCGCCATTATTTCCAATTTTAATAAAAGAAAAATGATGTGCATTATGTTGTCGACCAGAATGGTACGACACATAATCATCATGTCCGTTCATTTCGGTTTTGCTATTCTTCGGACATATGTTTCTATCGATGGCTTGGATACGTTCTCTATCATTGGAATTAAGTTGGTTTGATTTGGCACGATGGGAAGGACAGAGTGTGTACGGGGAAGAATGGGAAACGTGTAATATTAATTGGGTTTGCGGAAAATTCTCTCGGCGCCATTATTTTCAATTTTAGTAAAAGAAAAATGAAATCCATTATGTTTTCGACCGAATGGAAAGGCACATAATCATCATGTCCGTTCATTTTAGTTTTTCGATTCTCGGATATATGGTTCTATTGGATGGCTAGTATACGTTCTCTGTCATTGGAATTCAATTGGTTTGATTTGGCGTGATGGGTAGGAGAGAGAGTGTACGGGGAAGAATGGGAAACGTGTAACATTAATTGGTTGTGCGGGAAAATTCTCTCGGCGCCGTTAATTTAAATTTTTATAAAAGAAACATGAAGTGTATTATGTTCTCGACCATAATGGTACGACTTATGATCATAAAGAAGGTTCAGTTCAATTTTTCTATTCTCCAGATATACGGTTCTATCCGGTGGCGCGGATACGTTGTCTATCATTTGATTTGAATTCGTTGGATTTGGCGTGATGGGTAGGAGACGGATTGGAAGGGGTAGATTGGGAAAAGTCTAATATTAATTAGTTGTGTGCCAAAATTCTCTCGGCGCCATTATTTCCAATTTTAATAAAAGAAAAATGATGTGCATTATGTTGTCGGCCAGAATGGTACGACACATAATCATCATGTCTGTTCATTTCAGTTTTGCTATTCTTCGGACATATGTTTCTATCTGATGGCTTGGATACGTTCTCTATCATTGGAATTAAATTGGTTTGATTTGATGCAGTGGGAAGGATACAGTGTGTACGGGGAAGAATGGGAAACGTGTAATATTAATTGGTTGTGTGGAAAATTCTCTCCGCGCCATTATTTTCAATTTTAGTAAAAGAAAAATGAAATCCATTACGTTTTCGACCAGAATGGAAAGGCACATAATCATCATGTACGTTCATTTTAGTTTTTCGATTCTCCGGATATATGGTTCTATTGGATGGCTCGGATACGTTCTCTGTCATTGGAATTCAATTGGTTTGATTTGGCGTGATGGGTAGGAGAGAGAGTGTAAGGGGAAGAATGGGAAACGTGTAACATTAATTGGTTGTGCGGGAAAATTTTCTCGACCATAATGGTACGACTTATGATCATAAAGAAGGTACAGTTTAATGTTTCTATTCTCCAGATATAGGTTCTATCCGGTGGCGCGGATACGTTGTCTATCATTTGATTTGAATTCGTTGGATTTGGCGTGATGGGTAGGAGACAAATTGGAAGGGGTAGATTGGGAAAAGTCTAATATTAATTAGTTGTGCGCCAAAATTCTCTCGGCGCCATTATTTCCAATTTTAATAAAAGAAAGATGATGTGCATTATGTTGTCGACCAGAATGGTACGACACATAATCATCATCTCTGTTCATTTCAGTTTTGCTATTCTTCGGACATATGTTTCTATCTGATGGCTTGGATACGTTCTCTATCATTGGAATTAAGTTGGTTTGATTTGGCACGATGGGAAGGATAGAGTGTGTACGGGGAAGAATGGGAAACGTGTAATATTAATTGGTTGTGCGGAAAATTCTCTCGGTGCCATTATTTTCAATTTTAGTAAAAGAAAAATGAAATCCATTATGTTTTCGACCAGAATGGAAAGGCACATAATCATCATGTCTGTTCATTTCAGTTTTTCGATTCTCCGGATATATGGTTCTATTGGATGGCTCGGATACGTTCTTTGTCATTGGAATTCAATTGGTTTGATTTGGCGTGATTTGTAGGAGAGAGAGTGTAAGGGGAAGAATGGGAAACGTGTAACATTAATTGGTTGTAAGGGAAAATTCTCTCGGTGCCGTTATTTTAAATTTTAATCAAAGAAAAATGAAGTGTATTATGATCTAGACCATAATGGTACGATTCATGATCATCAAGAAGGTTCAGTTCAATTTTTCTATTCTCCGGATATACGGTTCTATCAGGTAGCGCGGATACGTTGTCTATCATTTGATTTCAATTCATTGGATTTGGCGTGATGGGTAGGAGACAGATTGGAAGGGGTAGATTGGGAAACGTCTAATATTAATTAGTTTTGCGCGAAAATTCTCTCGGCGCCATTATTTTCAATTTTAATAAAAGAAAAATGAAATCCATTATGTTTTCGACCGAATGGAAAGGCACATAATCATCATGTACGTTCATTTTAGTTTTTCGATTCTTCGGATATATGGTTCTATTGGATGGCTCGGATACGTTCTCTATCATTGGAATTCAATTGGTTTGATTTGGCGTGATGGGTAGGAGAAAGAGTGTAAGGGGAAGAATGGGAAACGTGTAACAATAATTGGTTGTGCGGGAAAATTCTCTCGGCGCCGTTATTTTCAATTTTAACAAACGAAAAATGAAGTGTATTATGTTCTCGACCATAATGGTACGACTCATGATCATCAAGTCGGTTCATTTTATTTTTCTATTCTCCGGATATACGGTTCTATCCGGTGGCGCGGATACGTTGTCTATCATTTGATTTTAATTCGTTGGATTTGGCGTGATGGGTAGGAGATAGATTGGAAGGGGTAGATTGGGAAACGTCTAATATTAATTAGTTGTGCGCCAAAATTCTCTCGGCGCCATTATTTCCAATTTTAATAAAAGAAAAATGATGTGCATTATGTTGACGGCCAGAATGGTATGACACATAATCATCATGTCTGTTCATTTCAGTTTTGCTATTCTTCGGACATATGTTTCTATTTGATGGTTGGATACGTTCTCTATCATTGGAATTAAGTTGGTTTGATTTGACGCGATGGGAAGGACAGAGTGTGTACGGGGAAGAATGGGAAACGTGTAATATTAATTGGGTTTGCGGAAAATTCTCTCGGCGCCATTATTTTCAATTTTAGTAAAAGAAAATGAAATCCATTATGTTTTCGACCGGAATGGAAAGGCACATAATCATCATGTATGCATTTCATTTTAGTTTTTCGATTCTCCGGATATATGGTTCTATTGGATGGCTAGTATACGTTCTCTGTCATTGGAATTCAATTGGTTTGATTTGGCGTGATGGGTAGGAAAGAGAGTGTACGGGAAAGAATGGGAAACGTGTAACATTAATTGGTTGTGCGGGAATATTCTCTCGGCGCCGTTAATTTAAACTTTTAAAAAAGAAACATGAAGTGTATTATGTTCTCGACCATAATGGTACGACTTATGATCATAAAGAAGGTTCAGTTCAATTTTTCTATTCTCCAGATATACGGTTCTATCCGGTGTCGCGGATACGTTGTCTATCATTTGATTTGAATTCGTTGGATTTGGCGTGATGGGTAGGAGACAGATTGGAAGGGGTAGATTGGGAAAAGTCTAATATTAATTAGTTGTGTGCCAAAATTCTCTCGGCGCCATTATTTCCAATTTTAATAAAAGAAAAATGATGTGCATTATGTTGTCGGCCAGAATGGTACGACACATAATCATCATGTCTGTTCATTTCATTTTTGCTATTCTTCGGACATATGTTTCTATCTGATGGCTTGGATACGTTCTCTATCATTGGAATTAAATTGGTTTGATTTGACGCGATGGGAAGGATAGAGTGTGTACAAGGAAGAATGGGAAACGTGTAATATTAATTGGTTGTGTGGAAAATTCTCTCGGCGCCATTATTTTCAATTTTAGTAAAAGAAAAATGAAATCCATTATGTTTTCGACCAGAATGGAAAGGCACATAATCATCATGTACGATTTCATTTTAGTTTTTCGATTCTCCGGATATATGGTTCTATTGGATGGCTCGGATACGTTCTTTGTCATTGGAATTCAATTGGTTTGATTTGGCGTGATGGGTAGGAGAGAGAGTGTAAGGGGAAGAATGGGAAACGTGTAACATTAATTGGTTGTGCGAGAAAATTTTCTCGACCATAATGGTACGACTTATGATCATAAAGAAGGTACAGTTCAATTTTTCTATTCTCCAGATATAGGTTCTATTCGGTGGCGCGGATACGTTGTCTATCATTTGATTTGAATTCGTTGGATTTGGCGTGATGGGTAGGAGACAGATTGGAAGGGGTAGATTGGGAAAAGTCTAATATTAATTAGTTATGCGCCAAAATTCTCTCGGCGCCATTATTTCCAATTTTAATAAAAGAAAAATGATGTGCATTATGTTGTCGACCAGAATGGTACGACACATAATCATCATGTCTGTTCATTTCAGTTTTGCTATTCTTCGGACATATGTTTCTATCTGATGGCTTGGATACGTTCTCTATCATTGGAATTAAGTTGGTTTGATTTGGCACGATGGGAAGGATAGAGTGTGTACGGGGAAGAATGGGAAACCTGTAATATTAATTGGTTGTGCGGAAAATTCTCTCGGTGCCATTATTTTCAATTTTAGTAAAAGAAAAATGAAATCCATTATGTTTTCGACCAGAATGGAAAGGCACATAATCATCATGTCCGTTCATTTCGGTTTTCGATTCTCCGGATATATGGTTCTATTGGATGGCTCGGATACGTTCTTTGTCATTGGAATTCAATTGGTTTGATTTGGCGTGATGGGTAGGAGAGAGAGTGTAAGGGGAAGAATGGGAAACGTGTAACATTAATTGGTTGTAAGGGAAAATTCTCTCGGTGCCGTTATTTTAAATTTTAATCAAAGAAAAATGAAGTGTATTATGATCTAGACCATAATGGTACGATTCATGATCATCAAGAAGGTTCAGTTCAATTTTTCTATTCTCCGGATATACGGTTCTATCAGGTAGCGCGGATACGTTGTCTATCATTTGATTTCAATTCATTGGATTTGGCATGATGGGTAGGAGACAGATTGGAAGGGGTAGATTGGGAAACGTCTAATATTAATTAGTTTTGCGCGAAAATTCTCTCGGCGCCATTATTTTCAATTTTAATAAAAGAAAAATGAAATCCTTTATGTTTTCGACCGAGAATGGAAAGGCACATAATCATCATGTACGTTCATTTTAGTTTTTCGATTCTTCGGATATATGGTTCTATTGGATGGCTCGGATACGTTCTCTATCATTGGAATTCAATTGGTTTGATTTGGCGTGATGGGTAGGAGAAAGAGTGTAAGGGGAAGAATGGGAAACGTGTAACAATAATTGGTTGTGCGGGAAAATTCTCTCGGCGCCGTTATTTTCAATTTTAACAAACGAAAAATGAAGTGTATTATGTTCTCGACCATAATGGTACGACTCATGATCATCAAGTCGGTTCAGTTTAATTTTTCTATTCTCCGGATATACGGTTCTATCCGGTGGCGCGGATACGTTGTCTATCATTTGATTTTAATTCGTTGGATTTGGCGTGATGGGTAGGAGATAGATTGGAAGGGGTAGATTGGGAAACGTCTAATATTAATTAGTTGTGCGCCAAAATTCTCTCGGCGCCATTATTTCCAATTTTAATAAAAGAAAAATGATGTGCATTATGTTGTCGGCCAGAATGGTATGACACATAATCATCATGTCTGTTCATTTCAGTTTTGCTATTCTTCGGACATATGTTTCTATTTGATGGTTGGATACGTTCTCTATCATTGGAATTAAGTTGGTTTGATTTGACGCGATGGGAAGGACAGAGTGTGTACGGGGAAGAATGGGAAACGTGTAATATTAATTGGGTTTGCGGAAAATTCTCTCGGCGCCATTATTTTCAATTTTAGTAAAAGAAAAATGAAATCCATTATGTTTTCGACCGAATGGAAAGGCACATAATCATCATGTACGTTCATTTTAGTTTTTCGATTCTCCGGATATATGGTTCTATTGGATGGCTAGTATACGTTCTCTGTCATTGGAATTCAATTGGTTTGATTTGGCGTGATGGGTAGGAGAGAGACGTACGGGGAAGAATGGGAAACGTGTAACATTAATTGGTTGTGCGGGAAAATTCTCTCGGCGCCGTTAATTTAAATTTTTATAAAAGAAACATGAAGTGTATTATGTTCTCGACCATAATGGTACGACTTATGATCATAAAGAAGGTTCAGTTCAATTTTTCTATTCTCCAGATATACGGTTCTATCCGGTGGCGCGGATACGTTGTCTATCATTTGATTTCAATTCGTTGGATTTGGCGTGATGGGTAGGAGACAGATTGGAAGGGGTAGATTGGGCAACGTCTAATATTAATTAGTTTTGCGCAAAAATTCTCTCCGCGCCATTATTTTAAATTTTAATAAAAGAAAAATGAAGTGTATTATGTTCTCGACCATAATGGTACGATTCATGATCATCAAGAAGGTTCAGTTCAATTTTTCTATTCTCCGGATATACGGTTTTATCCGGTGGCGCGGATACGTTGTCTGTCATTTGATTTCAATTCGTTGGATTTGGCGTGATGGGTAGGAGACATATTGGAAGGGGTAGATTGGGCAACGTCTAATATTAATTAGTTTTGCGCAAAAATTCTCTCCGCGCCATTATTTTAAATTTTAATAAAAGAAAAATGAAGTGTATTATGTTCTCGACCATAATGGTACGATTCATGATCATCAAGAAGGTTCAGTTCAATTTTTCTATTCTCCGGATATACGGTTTTATCCGGTGGCGCGGATACGTTGTCTGTCATTTGATTTCAATTCGTTGGATTTGGCGTGATGGGTAGGAGACATATTGGGAAACGTCTAATATTAGTTAGTTGTGCGCCAAAATTATCTTGGCGCCATTATTTCCAATTTTAATAAAAGATAAATAATGTGCATTATGTTGTCGGCCAGAATGGCAAGACACATAATCATCATGTCTGTTCATTTCAGTTTTTCTATTCTTCGGATATATGTTTCTATCTGATGGCTTGGATACGTTTTCTATCATTGGGATTGATTTGGTTTGATTTGGCGCGATGGGTAGGAAAGAGTGTGTACGGGGAAGAATGGGAAACGTGTAATATTAATTGGTTGTGCGGAAAATTCTCTCGGTGCCATTAATTTCAATTTTAGTAAAAGAAAAATGAAATCCATTATGTTTTCGACAAGAATGGAAAGGCACATAATCATCATGTCTGTTCATTTAAGTTTTTCGATTCTCCGGATATATGGTTCGATTGGATGGCTCGGATACGTTCTTTGTCATTGGAATTCAATTGGTTTGATTTGGCGTGATGGGTAGGAGAGAGAGTGTAAGGGGAAGAATGGGAAACGTGTAACATTAATTGGTTGTAAGGGAAAATTCTCTCGGTGCCGTTATTTTAAATTTTAATAAAAGAAAAATGAAGTGTATTATGATCTAGACCATAATGGTACGATTCATGATCCTCCAGAAGGTTCAGTTCAATTTTTCTATTCTCCGAATATACGGTTCTATCCGGTGGCGCGGATACGTTGTCTATCATTTGATTTCAATTCGTTGGATTTGGCGTGATGGGTAGGAGACAGATTGGAAGTGGTAGATTGGGAAACGTCTAATATTAATTAGTTGTGCGCCAAAATTGTCTCGGCGCCATTATTTCAAATTTTAATAAAAGAAAAATGATGTGCATTATGTTGTCGGCCAGAATGGTACGACACATAATCATCATGTACGTTCATTTCGGTTTTGCTATTCTTCGGACATATGTTTCTATCGATGGCTTGGATACGTTCTCTATCATTGGAATTAAGTTGGTTTGATTTGACGCGATGGGAAGGACGAGTGTGTACGGGGAAGAATGGGAAACGTGTAATATTAATTGGTTGTGCGGAAAATTCTCTCGGCGCCATTATTTTCAATTTTAGTAAAAGAAAATTGAAATCCATTATGTTTTCGACCGAATGGAAAGGCACATAATCATCATGTCCGTTCATTTTAGTTTTTCGATTCTCCGGATATATGGTTCTATTGGATGGCTCGGATACGTTCTCTGTCATTAGAATTCAATTGGTTTGATTTGGCGTGATGGGTAGGAGAGAGAGTGTAAGGGGAAGAATGGGAAATGTGTAACATTAATTGGTTGTGCGGGAACATTTGCTTGACCATAATGGTACGACTTATGATCATAAAGAAGGTTCAATTCAATTTTTCTATTCTCCAGATATAGGTTCTATCCGGTGGCGCGGATACGTTGTCTATCATTTGATTTGAATTCGTTGGATTTGGCGTGATGGGTAGGAGACAGATTGGAAGAGGTAGATTGAGAAACGTCTAATATTAATTAGTTGTGCGCCAAAATTCTCTCGGCGCCATTATTTCCAATTTTAATAAAAGAAAAATGATGTGCATTATGTTGTCGGCCAGAATGGTACGACACATAATCATCTCTGTTCATTTCAGTATTTCTTTTCTTCGGATATATGTTTCTATCTGATGGCTTGGATACGTTCTCTATCATTGGAATTAAGTTGGTCTGATTTGTCACGATGGCAAGGACAGAGTGTGTACGGGGAAGAATGGGAAACGTGTAATATTAATTGGTTGTGCGGAAAATTCTCTCGGTTCCATAATTTTCAATTTTAGTAAAAGAAAAATGAAATCCATTATGTTTTCGACCATAATGGAAAGACACATAATCATCATGTCTGTTCATTTCAGTTTTCGATTCTCCGGATATATGGTTCTATTGGATGGCTCGGATACGTTCTCTATCATTGGAATTCAATTGGTTTGATTTGGCGTGATGGGTAGGAGAGAGAGTGTAAGGTGAAGAATGGGAAACCTGTAACAAAAATTGGTTGTGCGGGAAATCTCTCGGCGCCGTTATTTCAAATTTTAATAAAAGAAAAATGAAGTGTATTATGTTCTCGACCATAATGGTACGACTCATGATCATCAAGTCGGTTCAGTTTCGTTTTTCTATTCTCCGGATATACAGTTCTATCCGGTGGCCCGGATACGTTGTCTATCATATGATTTGAATTCGTTGGATTTGGCGTGATGGGTAGGAGATAGATTGGGAAACGTCAAATATTAGTTAGTTGTGCGCCCAAATTCTCTCGGCGCCATTATTTCCAATTTTAATAAAAGAAAAATGATGTGCATTATGTTGTCGGCCGAATGGTACGACACATAATCATCATGTCCATTCATTTCGGTTTTTCTATTCTTCGGATATATGTTTCTATCTGATGGCTTGGATAAGTTCTCTATCATTGGAATTAAGTTGGTTTGATTTGGCGCGATGGGAAGGACAGAGTGTGTACGGGGAAGAATGGGAAACGTGTAATATTAATTGGTTTTGCGGAAAATTCTCTCGGCGCCATTATTTTCAATTTTAGTAAAATAAAAATGAAATCCATTATGTTTTCGACCAGAATGGAAAGGCGCATAATCATCATGTCTGTTCATTTTAGTTTTTCGATTCTCCGGATATATGGTTCTATTGGATGGCTCGGATACGTTCTTTGTCATTGGAATTCAATTGGTTTGATTTGGCTTGATGGGTAGGAGAGAGAGTGTAAGGGGAAGAATGGGAAACGTGTAACATTAATTGGTTGTAAGGGAAAATTCTCTCGGTGCCGTTAGTTTCAATTTTAATAAAAGAAAAATGAAGTGTATTATGATCTAGACCATAATGGTACGATTCATGCTCATCAAGAAGGTTCAGTTCAATTTTTCTATTCTCCGGATATACGGTTCTATCCGGTGGCGCGGATACGTTGTCTATCATTTGATTTCAATTCGTTGGATTTGGCGTGATGGGTAGGAGACAGATTGGGAAACGTCTAATATTAGTTAGTTGTGCGCCAAAATTCTCTCGGCGCCATTATTTCCAATTTTAATAAAAGAAAAATGATGTGCATTATGTTGTTTGCCAGAATGGTACGACACATAATCATCATGTGTATTCATTTCAGTTTTTCTATTCTTCGGATATATGTTTCTATCTGATGGCTTGGATACGTTCTCTATCATTGGAATTAAGTTGGTTTGATTTGACGCGATGGGAAGGACGAGTGTGTACGGGGAAGAATGGTAAACTTGTAATATTAATTGGTTGTGCGGAAAATTCTCTCGGCGCCATTATTTTCAATTTTAGTAAAAGAAAAATGAAATCCATTATGTTTTCGACCGAATGGAAAGGCATATAATCATCATGTCTCGTTCATTTTAGTTTTTCGATTCTCCGGATATATGGTTGTATTGGATGGCTCGGATACGTTCTCTGTCATTGGAATTCAATTGGTTTGATTTGGCGTGATGGGTAGGAGAGAGAGTGTAAGGTGAAGAATGGGAAATGTGTAACATTAATTGGTTGTGCGGGAAATCTCTCGGCGCCGTTATTTTAAATTGTAATAAAAGAAAAATGAAGTGTATTATGTTCTCGACCATAATGGTACGACTCATGATCATCAAGTCGGTTCAGTTTCGTTTTTCTATTCTCCGGATATACGGTTCTATCCGGTGGCCCGGATACGTTGTCTATCATATGATTTCAATTCGTTGGATTTGGCGTGATGGGTAGGAGATAGATTGGGAAACGTCAAATATTAGTTAGTTGTGCGCCCAAATTCTCTTGGCGCCATTATTTCCAATTTTAATAAAAGAAAAATGATGTGCATTATGTTGTCGGCCAGAATGGTACGACACATAATCATCATGTCTGTTCATTTCGATTTTCTATTCTTCGGATATATGTTTCTATCCGATGGCTTGGATACGTTCTCTATCATTGGAATTAAGTTGGTTTGATTTGGCGTGATGGGAAGGACAGAGTGTGTACGGGGAAGAATGGGAAACGTGTAATATTAATTGGTTTTGCGGAAACTTCTCTCGGCGCCATTATTTTCAATTTTAGTAAAATAAAAACGAAATCCATTATGTTTTCGACCAGAATGGAAAGGCGCATAATCATCATGTCTGTTCATTTTAGTTTTTCGATTCTCCGGATATATGGTTCTATTGGATGGCTCGGATACGTTCTTTGTCATTGGAATTCAATTGGTTTGATTTGGCTTGATGGGTAGGAGAGAGAGTGTAAGGGGAAGAATGGGTAACGTGTAACATTAATTGTTTGTAAGGGAAAATTCTCTCGGTGCCGTTATTTTAAATTTTAATAAAAGAAAAATGAAGTGTATTATGTTCTCGACCATAATGGTACGACTCATGATCATTAAGTCGGTTCAGTTTCGTTTTTCTATTCTCCGGATATACGGTTCTATCCGGTGGCCCGGATACGTTGTCTATCATATGATTTCAATTCGTTGGATTTGGCGTGATGGGTAGGAGATAGATTGGGAAACGTCTAATATTAGTTAGTTGTGCGCCAAAATTCTCTCGGCGCCATTATTTCAAATTTTAATAAAAGAAAAATGATGTGCATTATGTTGTTTGCCGAATGGTACGACACATAATCATCATGTCCGTTCATTTCGCTTTTTCTATTCTTCGGATATATGTTTCTATCCGATGGCTTGGATACGTTCTCTATCATTGGAATTAAGTTGGTTTGATTTGGCGCGATGGGAAGAACGAGTGTGTACGGGAAGAATGGTAAACGTGTAATACTAATTGGTTGTGCGGAAAATTCTCTCGGCGCCATTACTTTCAATTTTAGTAAAAGAAAAATGAAATACATTATGTTTTCGACGTAATGGAAAGGCACATAATCATCATGTCTGTTCATTTTAGTTTTTCGATTCTCCAGATATATGGTTCTATTCGATGGCTCGGATACGTTCTCTGTCATTGGAATTCAATTGGTTTGATTTGGCGTGATGGGTAGGAGAGAGAGTGTAAGGTGAAGAATGGGAAACCTGTAACAAAAATTGGTTGTGCGGGAAATCTCTCGGCGCCGTTATTTTAAATTTTAATAAAAGAAAAATGAAGTGTATTATGTTCTCGACCATAATGGTACGAGTCATGATCATCAAGTCGGTTCAGTTTCGTTTTTCTATTCTCCGGATATACGGTTCTATCCGGTGGCCCGGATACGTTGTCTATCATATGATTTCAATTCGTTGGATTTGGCGTGATGGGTAGGAGATAGATTGGGAAACGTCAAATATTAGTTAGTTGTGCGCCCAAATTCTCTCGGCGCCATTATTTCTAATTTTAATAAAAGAAAAATGATGGGCATTATGTTGTCGGCCAGAATGGTACGACACATAATCATCATGTCGTTCATTTCGGCTTTTCTATTCTTCGGATATATGTTTCTATCCGATGGCTTGGATACGTTCTCTATCATTGGAATTAAGTTGGTTTGATTTGGCGCGATGGGAAGGACAGAGTGTGTACGGGGAAGAATGGGAAACGTGTAATATTAATTGGTTTTGCGGAAAATTCGCTCGGCGCCATTATTTTCAATTTTAGTAAAATAAAAATGAAATCCATTATGTTTTCGACCAGAATGGAAAGGCGCATAATCATCATGTCTGTTCATTTTAGTTTTTCGATTCTCCGGATATATGGTTCTATTGGATGGCTCGGATACGTTCTTTGTCATTGGGATTCAATTGGTTTGATTTGGCTTGATGGGTAGGAGAGAGAGTGTAAGGGGAAGAATGGGAAACGTGTAACATTAATTGTTTGTAAGGGAAAATTCTCTCGGTGCCGTTATTTTAAATTTTAATAAAAGAAAAATGAAGTGTATTATGATCTAGACCATAATGGTACGATTCATGATCATCAAGAAGGTTCAGTTCAATTTTTCTATTCTCCGGATATACGGTTCTATCCGGTGGCGCGGATACGTTGTCTATCATTTGATTTCAATTCGTTGGATTTGGCGTGATGGGTAGGAGACAGATTGGGAAACGTCTAATATTAGTTAGTTGTGCGCCAAAATTCTCTCGGCGCCATTATTTCCAATTTTAATAAAAGAAAAATGATGTGCATTATGTTGTTTGCCAGAATGGTATGACACATAATCATCATGTCTGTTCATTTCAGTTTTTCTATTCTTCGGATATATATTTCTATCTGATGGCTTGGATACGTTCTCTATCATTGGAATTAAGTTGGTTTGATTTGGCGCGATGGGAAGGACAGTGTGTACGGGGAAGAATGGTAAACGTGTAATACTAATTGGTTGTGCGGAAAATTCTCTCGGCGCCATTACTTTCAATTTTAGTAAAAGAAAAATGAAATCCATTATGTTTTCGACCAGAATGGAAAGGCACATAATCATCATGTCTGTTCATTTTAGTTTTTTGATTCTCCAGATATATGGTTCTATTCGATGGCTCGGATACGTTCTCTCCGTCATTGGAATTCAATTGGTTTGATTTGGCGTGATGGGTAGGAGAGAGAGTGTAAGGTGAAGAATGGGAAACCTGTAACAAAAATTGGTTGTGCGGGAAATCTCTCGGCGCCGTTATTTTAAATTTTAATAAAAGAAAAATGAAGTGTATTATGTTCTCGACCATAATGGTACGACTCATGATCATCAAGTCGGTTTAGTTTCGTTTTTCTATTCTCCGGATACGTTGTCTATCATATGATTTCAATTCGTTCGATTTGGCGTGATGGGTAGGAGATAGATTGGGAAACGTCAAATATTAGTTAGTTGTGCGCCCAAATTCTCTCGGCGCCATTATTTCCAATTTTAATAAAAGAAAAATGATGTGCATTATGTTGTCGGCCAGAATGGTACGACACATAATCATCATGTCTGTTCATTTCAGTTTTTCTATTCTTCGGATATATGTTTCTATCTGATGGCTTGGATACGTTCTCTATCATTGGAATTAAGTTGGTTTGATTTGGCGCGATGGGAAGGACAGAGTGTGTACGGGGAAGAATGGGAAACGTGTAATATTAATTGGTTTTGCGGAAAATTCTCTCGGCGCCATTATTTTCAATTTTAGTAAAATAAAAATGAAATCAATTATGTTTTCGACCAGAATGGAAAGGCGCATAATCATCATGTCTGTTCATTTTAGTTTTTCGATTCTCCGGATATATGGTTCTATTGGATGGCTCGGATACGTTCTTTGTCATTGGAATTCAATTGGTTTGATTTGGCTTGATGGGTAGGCGAGAGAGTGTAAGGGGAAGAATGGGAAACATGTAACATTAATTGGTTGTAAGGGAAAATTCTCTCTGTGCCGTTATTTTAAATTTTAATAAAAGAAAAATGAAGTGTATTATGATCTAGACCATAATGGTACGATTCATGATCATCAAGAAGGTTCGGTTCAATTTTTCTATTCTCCGGATATACGGTTCTATCCGGTGGCGCGGATACGTTGTCTATCATTTGATTTCAATTCGTTGGATTTGGCGTGATGGGTAGGAGACGATTGGGAAACGTCTAATATTAGTTAGTTGTGCGCCAAAATTCTCTCGGCGCCATTATTTCCAATTTTAATAAAAGAAAAATGATGTGCATTATGTTGTTTGCCGTAATGGTATGACACATAATCATCATGTCCGTTCATTTCGAGCTTTTTCTATTCTTCGGATATATGCTTCTATCCGATGGCTTGGATACGTTCTCTATCATTGGAATTAAGTTGGTTTGATTTGGCGCGATGGGAAGGACAGAATGTGTACGGGGAAGAATGGTAAACGTGTAATACTAATTGGTTGTGCGGAAAATTCTCTTGGCGCCATTACTTTCAATTTTAGTAAAAGAAAAATGAAATCCATTATGTTTTCGACCAGAATGGAAAGGCACATAATCATCATGTCTGTTCATTTTAGTTTTTCGATTCTCCAGATATATGGTTCTATTCGATGGCTTGGATACGTTCTCTGTCATTGGAATTCAATTGGTTTGATTTGGCGTGATGGGTAGGAGAGAGAGTGTAAGGTGAAGAATGCGAAACCTGTAACAAAAATTGGTTGTGCGGGAAATCTCTCGGCGCCGTTATTTTAAATTTTAATAAAAGAAAAATGAAGTGTATTATGTTCTCGACCATAATGGTACGACTCATGATCATCAAGTCGGTTTAGTTTCGTTTTTCTATTCTCCGGATATACGGTTCTATCCTGTGGCCCGGATACGTTGTCTATCATATGATTTCAATTCGTTGGATTTGGCGTGATGGGTAGGAGACAGATTGGGAAACGTCAAATATTAGTTAGTTGTGCGCCCAAATTCTCTCGGCGCCATTATTTCCAATTTTAATAAAAGAAAAATGATGTGCATTATGTTGTCGGCCGAATGGTACGACACATAATCATCATGTCCGTTCATTTCGGCTTTTCTATTCTTCGGATATATGTTTCTATCTGATGGCTTGGATACGTTCTCTATCATTGGAATTAAGTTGGTTTGATTTGGCGCGATGGGAAGGACAGAGTGTGTACGGGGAAGAATCGGAAACGTGTAATATTAATTGGTTGTGCGGAAAATTCTCTAGGCGCCATTATTTTCAATTTTAGTAAAATAAAAATGAAATCCATTATGTTTTCGACCAGAATGGAAAGGCGCATAATCATCATGTCTGTTCATTTTAGTTTTTCGATTCTCCGGATATATGGTTCTATTGGATGGCTCGGATACGTTCTTTGTCATTGGAATTCAATTGGTTTGATTTGGCTTGATGGGTAGGAGAGAGAGTGTAAGGGGAAGAATGGGAAACGTGTAACATTAATTGGTTGTAAGGGAAAATTCTCTCGGTGCCGTTATTTTAAATTTTAATAAAAGAAAAATGAAGTGTATTATGATCTCGACCATAATGGTACGATTCATGATCATCAAGAAGGTTCAGTTCAATTTTTCTATTCTCCGGATATACGGTTCTATCCGGTGGCGCGGATACGTTGTCTATCATATGATTTCAATTCGATGGATTTGGCGTGATGGGTAGGAGACAGATTGGGAAACGTCTAATATTAGTTAGTTGTGCGCCAAAATTCTCTCGGCGCCATTATTTCCAATTTTAATAAAACAAAAATGATGTGCATTATGTTGTCGGCCAGAATGGTACGACACATAATCATCATGTCTGTTCATTTCAGTATTTCTATTCTTCTGATATATGTTTCTATCTGATGGCTTGGATACGTTCTCTATCATTGGAATTAAGTTAGTCTGATTTGTCGCGATGGCAATGACAGAGTGTGTACGGGGAAGAATGGGAAACGTGTAATATTAATTGGTTGTGCGGAAAATTCACTCGGTGCCATTATTTTAAATTTTAGTAAAAGAAAAATGAAATCCATTATGTTTTCGACCAGAATGGAAAGGCACATAATCATCATGTCTGTTCATTTCAGTTTTTCGATTCTCCGGATATATGGTTCTATTGGATGGCTCGGATACGTTCTTTGTCAATTGAATTCAATTGGTTTGATTTGGCTTGATGGGTAGGAGAGAGAGTGTAAGGGGAAGAATGGGAAACGTGTAACATTAATTGGTTGTAAGAGAAAATTCTCTCGGTGCCGTTATTTTAAATTTTAATAAAAGAAAAATGAAGTGTATGATGATCTCGACCATAATGGTACGATTCATGATCATCAAGAAGGTTCAGTTCAATTTTTCTATTCTCCGGATATACGGTTCTATCCGGTGGCGCGGATACGTTGTCTATCATTTGATTTCAATTCGTTGGATTTGGCGTGATGGGTAGAGATGAGGGGAGATTGGGAAACATCTAATATTAATTAGTTGTGCACCAAAATTCTCTCGGCGCCATTATTTCCAATTTTAATAAAAGAAAATGATGTGCATTATGTTGTCGGCCAGAATGGTACGACACATAACCACCATGTCTGCTCATTTCAGTATTTCTATTCTTCGGATATATGTTTCTATCTGATGGCTTGGATACATTCTCTATCATTGGAATTAAGTTGGTTTGATTTGGCGCGATGGGAAGGACAGAGTGTGTACGAGGAAGAATGGGAAACGTGCAATATTAATTGGTTGTGCGGAAAATTCTCTCGGCGCCATTATTTTCAATTTTAGTAAAAGAAAAATGAAATCCATTATGTTTTCGACTAGAATGGAAAGGCACATAATCATCATGTCTGTTCATTTTAGTTTTTCGATTCTCCGGATATATGGTTCTATTGGATGGCTCGGATACGTTCTCTGTCATTGGAATTCAATTTGTTTGATTTGGTGTGATGGGTAGGAGAGAGAGTGTAAGGGGAAGAATGGGAAACGTGTAACATTAATTGGTTGAGCGAGAAAATTCTCTCGGTGCCGTTACTTTCAATTTTAATAAAAGAAAAATGAAGAGTATTATGTTCTCGACCATAATGGTACGAGTCATGATCATCAAGAAGGTTCAGTTCAATTTTTCTATTCTCCGGATATACGGTTCTATCCGGTGGCGCGGATACGTTGTCTATCATTTGATTTCAATTCATTGGATTTGGCGTGATGGGTAGGAGACAGATTGGGAAACATCTAATATTAATTAGTTGTGCACCAAAATTCTCTCGGCGCCATTATTTCCAATTTTAATAAAAGAAAAATGATGTGCATTATGTTGTCGGCCGGAATGGTACGACACATAATCATCATGTCCGTTCATTTCAGCTTTTCTATTCTTCCGATATATGTTTCTATCTGATGGCTTGGATACGTTCTCTATCATTGGAATTAAGTTGGTTTGATTTGGCGCGATGGGAAGGACAGAGTGTGTACGGGGAAGAATGGGAAACGTGTAATATTAATTGGTTGTGCGGAAAATTCTCTCGGCGCCATTATTTTCAATTTTAGTAAAAGAAAAATGAAATCCATTATGTTTTCGACCAGAATGGAAAGGCACATAATCATCATGTCCGTTCATTTTAGTTTTTCGATTCTCCGATATATGGTTCTATTGGATGGCTCGGATACGTTCTCTCTCATTGGAATTCAATTTGTTTGATTTGGCGTGATGGGTAGGAGAGAGAGTGTAAGAGGAAGAATGGGAAACGTGTAACATTAATTGGTTGTGCGAGAAAATTCTCTCGGTGCCGTTACTTTCAATTTTAATAAAAGAAAAATGAAGAGTATTATGTTCTCGACCATAATGGTACGATTCATGATCATCAAGAAGGTTCGCTTCAATTTTTCTATTCTCCGGATATACGGTTCTATCCGTGGCGCGGATACGTTGTCTATCATTTGATGTCAATTCGTTGGATTTGGCGTGATGGGTAGGAGATGAGATTGGGAAACATCTAATATTAATTAGTTGTGCACCAAAATTGTCTCGCGCCATTATTTCCAATTTTAATAAAAGAAAAATGATGTGCATTATGTTGTCGGCTACGAATGGTACGACACATAATCATCATGTCCGTTCATTTCAGCTTTTTCTATTCTTCGATATATGTTTCTATCTGATGGCTTGGATACGTTCTCTATCATTGGAATTAAGTTGGTTTGATTTGGCGCGATGGGAAGGACAGAGTGTGTACGGGGAAGAATGGGAAACGTGTAATATTAATTGGTTGTGCGGAAAATTCTCTCGGCGCCATTATTTTCAATTTTAGTAAAAGAAAAATGAAATCCATTATGTTTTCGACCAGAATGGAAAGGCACATAATCATCATGTCTGTTCATTTTAGTTTTTCGCTTCTCCGGATATATGGTTCTATTGGATGGCTCGGATACGTTCTCTGTCATTGGAATTCAATTTGTTTGATTTGGCGTGATGGGTAGGAGAGAGAGTGTAAGAGGAAGAATGGGAAACGTGTAACATTAATTGGTTGTGCGAGAAAATTCTCTCGGTGCCGTTACTTTCAATTTTAATAAAAGAAAAATGAAGAGTATTATGTTCTCGACCATAATGGTATGATTCATGATCATCAAGAAGGTTCAGTTCAATTTTTCTATTCTCCGGATATACGGTTCTATCCGGTGGCGCGGATACGTTGTCTATCATTTGATGTCAATTCGTTGGATTTGGCGTGATGGGTAGGAGACAGATTGGGAAACATCTAATATTAATTAGTTGTGCACCAAAATTCTCTCGGCGCCATTATTTCCAATTTTAATAAAAGAAAAATGATGTGCATTATGTTGTCGGCCAGAATGGTACGACACATAATCATCATGTCTGTTCATTTAAGTATTTCTATTCTTCGGATATATGTTTCTATCTGATGGCTTGGATACGTTCTCTATCATTTGAATTAAGTTGGTCTGATTTGTCGCGATGGCAAGGACAGAGTGTGTACGGGGAAGAATGGGAAACGTGTAATATTAATTGGTTGTGCGGAAAATTCTCTCGGTGCCATTATTTTCAATTTTAGTAAAAGAAAAATGAAATCCATTATGCTTTCGACGAGAATGGAAAGACACATAATCATCATGTATGTTCATTTCAGTTTTTCGATTCTCCGGATATATGGTTCTATTGGATGGCTCGGATACGTTCTTTGTCATTGGAATTCAATTGGTTTGATTTGGCTTGATGGGTAGGAGAGAGAGTGTAAGGGGAAGAATGGGAAACGTGTAACATTAATTGGTTGTAAGGGAAAATTCTCTCGGTGCCGTTATTTTAAATTTTAATAAAAGAAAAATGAAGTGTATTATGATCTAGACCATAATGGTACGATTCATGATCATCAAGAAGGTTCGGTTCAATTTTTCTATTCTCCGGATATACGGTTCTATCCGGTGGCGCGGATACGTTGTCTATCATTTGATTTCAATTCGTTGGATTTGGCGTGATGGGTAGGAGACATATTGGGAAACGTCTAATATTAGTTAGTTGTGCGCCAAAATTATCTCGGCGCCATTATTTCCAATTTTAATAAAAGAAAAATGATGTGCATTATGTTGTCGGCCGAATGGTACGACACATAATCATCATGTCTGTTCATTTCAGTTTTTCTATTCTTCTGATATATGTTTCTATCTGATGGCTTGGATACATTCTCTATCATTGGAATTAAGTTGGTTTGATTTGGCGCGATGGGAAGGACAGAGTGTGTACGGGGAAGAATGGGAAACGTGTAATATTAATTGGTTGTGCGGAAAATTCTCTCGGCGCCATTATTTTCAATTTTAGTAAAAGAAAAATGAAATCCATTATGTTTTTGACCAGAATGGAAAGGCACATAATCATCATGTCTGTTCATTTTAGTTTTTCGATTCTCCGGATATATGGTTCTATTGGATGGCTCGGATACGTTCTTTGTCATTGGAATTCAATTTGTTTGATTTGGCTTGATGGGTAGGAGAGAGAGTGTAAGGGGAAGAATGGGAAACGTGTAACATTAATTGGTTGTAAGGGAAAATTCTCTCGGTGCCGTTATTTTAAATTTTAATAAAAGAAAAATGAAGTGTATTATGATCTAGACCATAATGGTACGATTCATGATCATCAAGAAGGTTCAGTTCAATTTTTCTATTCTCCGGATATACGGTTCTATCCGGTGGCGCGGATACGTTGTCTATCATTTGATTTCAATTCGTTGGATTTGGCGTGATGGGTAGGAGACATATTGGGAAACGTCTAATATTAGTTAGTTGTGCGACAAAATTATCTCGCGCCATTATTTCCAATTTTAATAAAAGAAAAATGATATGCATTATGTTGTCGGCCGAATGGTACGACACATAATCATCATGTCTTTTCATTTAAGTATTTCTATTCTTCGGATATATGTTTCTATCTGATGGCTTGGATACGTTCTCTATCATTGGAATTAAGTTGGTCTGATTTGTCGCGATGGCAAGGACAGAGTGTGTACGGGGAAGAATGGGAAACGTGTAATATTAATTGGTTGTGCGGAAAATTCTCTCGGTGCCATTATTTTCAATTTTAGTAAAAGAAAAATGAAATCCATTATGCTTTCGACCAGAATGGAAAGACACATAATCATCATGTCCGTTCATTTCAGCTTTTCGATTCTCCGGATATATGGTTCTATTGGATGGCTCGATACGTTCTTTGTCATTGGAATTCAATTGGTTTGATTTGGCTTGATGGGTAGGAGAGAGAGTGTAAGGGGAAGAATGGGAAACGTGTAACATTAATTGGTTGTAAGGGAAAATTCTCTCGGTGCCGTTATTTTAAATTTTAATAAAAGAAAAATGAAGTGTATTATGATCTAGACCATAATGGTACGATTCATGATCATCAAGAAGGTTCAGTTCAATTTTTCTATTCTCCGGATATACGGTTCTATCCGGTGGCGCGGATACGTTGTCTATCATTTGATTTCAATTCGTTGGATTTGGCGTGATGGGTAGGAGACATATTGGGAAACGTCTAATATTAGTTAGTTGTGCGCCAAAATTATCTCGGCGCCATTATTTCCAATTTTAATAAAAGAAAAATGATGTGCATTATGTTGTCGGCCAGAATGGTACGACACATAATCATCATGTCTGTTCATTTAAGTATTTCTATTCTTCGGATATATGTTTCTATCTGATGGCTTGGATACGTTCTCTATCATTTGAATTAAGTTGGTCTGATTTGTCGCGATGGCAAGGACAGAGTGTGTACGGGGAAGAATGGGAAACGTGTAATATTAATTGGTTGTGCGGAAAATTCTCTCGGTGCCATTATTTTCAATTTTAGTAAAAGAAAAATGAAATCCATTATGCTTTCGACCGTAATGGAAAGACACATAATCATCATGTTTGTTCATTTCAGTTTTTCGATTCTCCGGATATATGGTTCTATTGGATGGCTCGGATACGTTCTTTGTCATTGGAATTCAATTGGTTTGATTTGGCTTGATGGGTAGGAGAGAGAGTGTAAGGGGAAGAATGGGAAACGTGTAACATTAATTGGTTGTAAGGGAAAATTCTCTCGGTGCCGTTATTTTAAATTTTAATAAAAGAAAAATGAAGTGTATTATGATCTAGACCATAATGGTACGATTCATGATCATCAAGAAGGTTCATTTCAATTTTTCTATTCTCCGGATATACGGTTCTATCCGGTGGCGCGGATACGTTGTCTATCATTTGATTTCAATTCGTTGGATTTGGCGTGATGGGTAGGAGACATATTGGGAAACGTCTAATATTAGTTAGTTGTGCGCCAAAATTATCTCGGCGCCATTATTTCCAATTTTAATAAAAGAAAAATGATGTGCATTATGTTGTCGGCCGAAATGGTACGACACATAATCATCATGTCCGTTCATTTCAGCATTTCTATTCTTCGGATATATGTTTCTATCCGATGGCTTGGATACGTTCTCTATCATTGGAATTAAGTTGGTCCGATTTGTCGCGATGGCAAGGAAAGAGTGTGTACGGGGAAGAATGGGAAACGTGTAATATTAATTGGTTGTGCGGAAAATTCTCTCGGCGCCATTATTTTCAATTTTAGTAAAAGAAAAATGAAATCCATTATGTTTTCGACCGTAATGGAAAGACACATAATCATCATGTTTGTTCATTTTAGTTTTTCGATTCTCCGATATATGGTTCTATTGGATGGCTCGGATACGTTCTTTGTCATTGGAATTCAATTGGTTTGATTTGGCTTGATGGGTAGGAGAGAGAGTGTAAGGGGAAGAATGGGAAACGTGTAACATTAATTGGTTGTAAGGGAAAATTCTCTCGGTGCCGTTATTTTAAATTTTAATAAAAGAAAATGAAGTGTATTATGATCTCGACCATAATGGTACGATTCATGATCATCAAGAAGGTTCGCTCAATTTTTTCTATTCTCCGGATATACGGTTCTATCCGGTGGCGCGGATACGTTGTCTATCATTTGATTTCAATTCGTTGGATTTGGCGTGATGGGTAGGAGACATATTGGGAAACGTCTAATATTAGTTAGTTGTGCGCCAAAATTATCTCGGCGCCATTATTTCCAATTTTAATAAAAGAAAAATGATGTGCATTATGTTGTCGGCCAGAATGGTACGACACATAATCATCATGTCTGTTCATTTCAGTTTTTCTATTCTTCGGATATATGTTTCTATCTGATGGCTTGGATACGTTCTCTATCATTGGAATTAAGTTGGTTTGATTTGGCGCGATGGGAAGGACAGAGTGTGTACGGGGAAGAATGGTAAACGTGTAATACTAATTGGTTGTGCGGAAAATTCTCTCGGCGCCATTACTTTCAATTTTAGTAAAAGAAAACTGAAATCCATTATGTTTTCGACCAGAATGGAAAGGCACATAATCATCATGTCTGTTCATTTTAGTTTTTCGATTCTCCGGATATATGGTTCTATTGGATGGCTCGGATACGTTCTCTCGTCATTGGAATTCAATTGGTTTGATTTGGCGTGATGGGTAGGAGAGAGAGTGTAAGGGGAAGAATGGGAAACCTGTAACATTAATTGGTTGTGCGGGAAAATCTCTCGGCGCCGTTATTTTAAATTTTAATAAAAGAAAAATGAAGTGTATTATGTTCTCGACCATAATGGTACGACTCATGATCATCAAGTCGGTTCAATTTAGTTTTTCTATTCTCCGGATATACGGTTCTATCCGGTGGCGCGGATACGTTGTCTATCATATGATTTCAATTCGTTGGATTTGGCGTGATGGGTAGGAGACAGATTGGGAAACGTCTAATATTAGTTAGTTGTGCGCCAAAATTCTCTCGGCGCCATTATTTCCAATTTTAATAAAAGAAAAATGATGTGCATTATGTTGTCGGCCGAATGGTAAGACACATAATCATCATGTCCGTTCATTTCAGCTTTTTCTATTCTTCGGATATATGTTTCTATCCGATGGCTTGGATACGTTCTCTATCATTGGAATTAAGTTGGTTTGATTTGGCGCGATGGGAAGGACAGAAGTGTGTACGGGGAAGAATGGGAAACGTGTAATATTAATTGGTTGTGCGGAAAATTCTCTCGGCGCCATTATTTTCAATTTTAGTAAAAGAAAATGAAATCCATTATGTTTTCGACCATAATGGAAAGGCACATAATCATCATGTCCGTTCATTTTAGTTTTTCGATTCTCCGGATATATGGTTCTATTGGATGGCTTGGATACGTTCTTTGTCATTGGAATTCAATTGGTTTGATTTGGCGTGATGGGTAGAGAGAGAGAGTGTAAGGGGAAGAATGGGAAACGTGTAACATTAATTGGTTGTGCGGGAAAATTCTCTCGTCCGTTACTTTAAATTTTAATAAAAGAAAAATGAAGTGTATTATGTTCTCGACCATAATGGTACGATTCATGATCATCAAGAAGGTTCGCTCAATTTTTCTATTCTCCGGATATACGATTCTATCCGCTGGCGCGGATACGTTGTCTATCATTTGATTTCAATTCGTTGGATTTGGCGTGATGGGTAGGAGACAGAGATTGGGAAACGTCTAATATTAGTTAGTTGTGCGCCAAAATTCTCTCGGCGCCATTATTTCCAATTTTAATAAAAGAAAAATGATGTGCATTATGTTGTCGGCCGAATGGTACGACACATAATCATCATGTCTGTTCATTTCAGCTTTTTCTATTCTTCGGATATATGTTTCTATCTGATGGCTTGGATACGTTCTCTATCATTGGAATTAAGTTGGTTCGATTTGGCGCGATGGGAAGGACAGAGTGTGTACGGGGAAGAATGGTAAACGTGTAATACTAATTGGTTGTGCGGAAAATTCTCTCGGCGCCATTACTTTCAATTTTAGTAAAAGAAAAATGAAATCCATTATGTTTTCGACCAGAATGCAAAGGCACATAATCATCATGTCTGTTCATTTTAGTTTTACGATTCTCCAGATATATGGTTCTATTGGATGGCTCGGATACGTTCTCTCGTCATTGGAATTCAATTGGTTTGATTTGGCGTGATGGGTAGGAGAGAGAGTGTAAGGTGAAGAATGGGAAACCTGTAACAAAAATTTGTTGTGATGGAAATCTCTCGGCGCCGTTATTTTAAATTTTAATAAAAGAAAAATGAAGTGTATTATGTTCTCGACCATAATGGTACGACTCATGATCATCAAGTCGGTTCAGCTTAATTTTTCTATTCTCCGGATATACGGTTCTATCCAAGTGGCGCGGATACGTTGTCTATCATATGATTTCAATTCGTTGGATTTGGCGTGATGGGTAGAGAGACGTGATTGGGAAACGTCTAATATTAGTTAGTTGTGCGCCAAAATTCTCTCGGCGCCATTATTTCCAATTTTAATAAAAGAAAAATGATGTGCATTATGTTGTCGGCCGAAATGGTAAGACACATAATCATCATGTCCGTTCATTTCAGCTTTTCTATTCTTCGGATATATGTTTCTATCTGATGGCTTGGATACGTTCTCTATCATTGGAATTAAGTTGGTTTGATTTGGCGCGATGGGAAGGACAGAGTGTGTACGGGGAAGAATGGGAAACGTGTAATATTAATTGGTTGTGCGGAAAATTCTCTCGGCGCCATTATTTTCAATTTTAGTAAAAGAAAAATGAAATCCATTATGTTTTCGACCAAATGGAAAGGCACATAATCATCATGTCCGTTCATTTTAGTTTTTCGATTCTCCGGATATATGGTTCTATTGGATGGCTCGGATACGTTCTCTCTGTCATTGGAATTCAATTGGTTTGATTTGGCGTGATGGGTAGGAGAGAGAGTGTAAGGGGAAGAATGGGAAACGTGTAACAAAAATTGGTTGTATGGGAAAATCTCTCGCGCCGTTATTTTAAATTTTAATAAAAGAAAATGAAGTGTATTATGTTCTCGACCATAATGGTACGACTCATGATCATCAAGTCGGTTCAGCTTAATTTTTCTATTCTCCGGATATACGGTTCTATCCGGTGGCGCGGATACGTTGTCTATCATATGATTTCAATTCGTTGGATTTGGCGTGATGGGTAGGAGACAAGATTGGGAAACGTCTAATATTAGTTAGTTGTGCGCCAAAATTCTCTCGGCGCCATTATTTCCAATTTTAATAAAAGAAAAATGATGTGCATTATGTTGTCGGCCGTAATGGTACGACACATAATCATCATGTCCGTTCATTTCAGCTTTTCTATTCTTCGGATATATGTTTCTATCCGATGGCTTGGATACGTTCTCTATCATTGGAATTAAGTTGGTTTGATTTGGCGCGATGGGAAGGACAAGAGTGTGTACGGGGAAGAATGGGAAACGTGTAATATCAATTGGTTGTGCGGAAAATTCTCTCGGCGCCATTATTTTCAATTTTAGTAAAAGAAAAATGAAATCCATTATGTTTTCGACCGAATGGAAAGGCACATAATCATCATGTCCGTTCATTTTAGTTTTTCGATTCTCCGGATATATGGTTCTATTGGATGGCTCGGATACGTTCTCTCGTCATTGGAATTCAATTGGTTTGATTTGGCGTGATGGGTAGGAGAGAGAGTGTAAGGTGAAGAATGGGAAACCTGTAACAAAAATTTGTTGTGATGGAAATCTCTCGGCGCCGTTATTTTAAATTTTAATAAAAGAAAAATGAAGTGTATTATGTTCTCGACCATAATGGTACGACTCATGATCATCAAGTCGGTTCGCCTTTTAGTTTTTCTATTCTCCGGATATACGGTTCTATCCGGTGGCGCGGATACGTTGTCTATCATATGATTTCAATTCGTTGGATTTGGCGTGATGGGTAGGAGACAGATTGGGAAACGTCTAATATTAGTTAGTTGTGCGCCAAAATTCTCTCGGCGCCATTATTTCCAATTTTAATAAAAGAAAAATGATGTGCATTATGTTGTCGGCCATAATGGTAAGACACATAATCATCATGTCTGTTCATTTCAGTTTTTCTATTCTTCGGATATATGTTTCTATCTGATGGCTTGGATACGTTCTCTATCATTGGAATTAAGTTGGTTTGATTTGGCGCGATGGGAAGGACATAGTGTGTACGGGGAAGAATGGGAAACGTGTAATATTAATTGGTTGTGCGGAAAATTCTCTCGGCGCCATTATTTTAAATTTTAGTAAAAGAAAAATGAAATCCATTATGTTTTCGACCGTAATGGAAAGGCACATAATCATCATGTCCGTTCATTTTAGTTTTTCGATTCTCCGGATATATGGTTCTATTGGATGGCTCTTGATACGTTCTCTCGTCATTGGAATTCAATTGGTTTGATTTGGCGTGATGGATAGGAGAGAGAGTGTAAGGTGAAGAATGGGAAACGTGTAACAAAAATTGGTTGTGCGGGAAATCTCTCGGCGCCGTTATTTTAAATTTTAATAAAAGAAAAATGAAGTGTATTATGTTCTCGACCATAATGGTACGACTCATGATCATCAAGTCGGTTCAGTTTAGTTTTTCTATTCTCCGGATATACGGTTCTATCCGGTGACGCGGATACGTTGTCTATCATATGATTTCAATTCGTTGGATTTGGCGTGATAGGTAGGAGACAGATTGGGAAACGTCTAATATTAATTAGTTGTGCGCCAAAATTCTCTCGGCGCCATTATTTCCAATTTTAATAAAAGAAAAATGATGTGCATTATGTTGTCGGCCAAATGGTACGACACATAATCATCATGTCCGTTCATTTCAGTTTTTCTATTCTTCGGATATATGTTTCTATCTGATGGCTTGGATACGTTCTCTATCATTGGAATTAAGTTGGTTTGATTTGGCGCGATGGGAAGGACAGAGTGTGTACGGGGAAGAATGGGAAACGTGTAATATCAATTGGTTGTGCGGAAAATTCTCTCGGCGCCATTATTTTCAATTTTAGTAAAAGAAAAATGAAATCCATTATGTTTTCGACCGAAATGGAAAGGCACATAATCATCATGTCCGTTCATTTTAGTTTTTCGATTCTCCGGATATATGGTTCTATTGGATGGCTCGGATACGTTCTCTCGTCATTGGAATTCAATTGGTTTGATTTGGCGTGATGGGTAGGAGAGAGAGTGTAAGGTGAAGAATTGGAAACGTGTAACAAAAATTGGTTGTGCGGGAAATCTCTCGGCGCCGTTATTTTAAATTTTAATAAAAGAAAAATGAAGTGTATTATGTTCTCGACCATAATGGTACGACTCATGATCATCAAGTAGGTTCGCTTTAATTTTTCTATTCTCCGGATATACGGTTCTATCCGGTGACGCGGATACGTTGTCTATCATATGATTTCAATTCGTTGGATTTGGCGTGATGGGTAGGAGACGTGATTGATTGGGAAACGTCTAATATTAATTAGTTGTGCGCCAAAATTCTCTCGGCGCCATTATTTCCAATTTTAATAAAAGAAAATGATGTGCATTATGTTGTCGGCCAGAATGGTACGACACATAATCATCATGTCCGTTCATTTCGCTTTTTCTATTCTTCGGATATATGTTTCTATCCGATGGCTTGGATACGTTCTCTATCATTGGAATTAAGTTGGTTTGATTTGGCGCGATGGGAAGGAAAGAGTGTGTACTGGGAAGAATGGGAAACGTGTAATATTAATTGGTTGTGCGGAAAATTCTCTCGGCGCCATTATTTTAAATTTTAGTAAAAGAAAAATGAAATCCATTATGTTTTCGACTGTAATGGAAAGGCACATAATCATCATGTCCGTTCATTTTAGTTTTTCGATTCTCCGGATATATGGTTCTATTGGATGGCTCGGATACGTTCTCTCGTCATTGGAATTCAATTGGTTTGATTTGGCGTGATGGGTAGGGGAGAGAGTGTAAGGGGAAGAATGGGAAACGTGTAACATTAATTGGTTGTGCGGGAAAATTCTCTCGGCGCCGTTATTTTCAATTTTAATAAAAGAAAAATGAAGAGTATTATGTTCTCGACCATAATGGTACGATTCATGATCATCAAGAAGGTTCAGCTCAATTTTTCTATTCTCCGGATATACGGTTCTATCCGGTGGCGCGGATACGTTGTCTATCATTTGATTTCAATTCGTTGGATTTGGCGTGATGGGTAGGAGACAAGATTGGGAAACGTCTAATATTAATTAGTTGTGCACCAAAATTCTCTCGGCGCCATTATTTCCAATTTTAATAAAAGAAAAATGATGTGCATTATGTTGTCGGCCGTAATGGTACGACACATAATCATCATGTCTGTTCATTTCAGTTTTTCTATTCTTCGGATATATGTTTCTATCTGATGGCTTGGATACGTTCTCTATCATTGGAATTAAGTTGGTCTGATTTGTCGCGATGGCAAGGACAAAGTGTGTACGGGGAAGAATGGGAAACGTGTAATATTAATTGGTTGTGCGGAAAATTCTCTCGGCGCCATTATTTTCAATTTTAGTAAAAGAAAAATGAAATCCATTATGTTTTCGACCATAATGGAAAGGCACATAATCATCATGTCCGTTCATTTTAGTTTTTCGATTCTCCGGATATATGGTTCTATTGGATGGCTCGGATACGTTCTCTCGTCATTGGAATTCAATTGGTTTGATTTGGCGTGATGGGTAGGAGAGAGAGTGTAAGGGGAAGAATGGGAAACGTGTAACAATAATTGGTTGTGCGGGAAAATTCTCTCGGCGCCGTTATTTTCAATTTTAATAAAAGAAAAATGAAGAGTATTATGTTCTCGACCATAATGGTACGACTCATGATCATCAAGAAGGTTCAGCCTTAGTTTTTCTATTCTCCAGATATACGGTTCTATCCGGTGACGCGGATACGTTGTCTATCATATGATTTCAATTCGTTGGATTTGGCGTGATGGGTAGGAGACAGATTGGGAAACGTCTAATATTAATTAGTTGTGCACCAAAATTCTCTCGGCGCCATTATTTCCAATTTTAATAAAAGAAAAATGATGTGCATTATGTTGTCGGCCGAATGGTACGACACATAATCATCATGTCCGTTCATTTCAGCTTTTTCTATTCTTCGGATATATGTTTCTATCCGATGGCTTGGATACGTTCTCTATCATTGGAATTAAGTTGGTTTGATTTGTCGCGATGGGAAGGACAAGAGTGTGTACTGGGAAGAATGGGAAACGTGTAATATTAATTGGTTGTGCGGAAAATTCTCTCGGTTCCATAATTTTCAATTTTAGTAAAAGAAAAATGAAATCCATTATGTTTTCGACCATAATGGAAAGACACATAATCATCATGTCTGTTCATTTTAGTTTTTCGATTCTCCGGATATATGGTTCTATTGGATGGCTCGGATACGTTCTCTGTCATTGGAATTCAATTGGTTTGATTTGGCGTGATGGGTAGGAGAGAGAGTGTAAGGGGAAGAATGGGAAACGTGTAACATTAATTGGTTGTGCGGGAAAATTCTCTCGGCGCCGTTATTTTAAATTTTAATAAAAGAAAAATGAAGTGTATTATGTTCTCGACCATAATGGTACGATTCATGATCATCAAGAAGGTTCGCTTAATTTTTCTATTCTCCGGATATACGGTTCTATCCGGTGGCGCGGATACGTTGTCTATCATATGATTTCAATTCGTTGGATTTGGCGTGATGGGTAGGAGACATATTGGGAAACGTCTAATATTAGTTAGTTGTGCGCCAAAATTCTCTCGGCGCCATTATTTCCAATTTTAATAAAAGAAAAATGATGTGCATTATGTTGTCGGCCGAATGGTAAGACACATAATCATCATGTCCGTTCATTTCAGCTTTTTCTATTCTTCGGATATATGTTTCTATCCGATGGCTTGGATACGTTCTCTATCATTGGAATTAAGTTGGTTCGATTTGGCGCGATGGGAAGGACAGAGTGTGTACGGGGAAGAATGGGAAACGTGTAATATTAATTGGTTGTGCGGAAAATTCTCTCGGCGCCATTATTTTCAATTTTAGTAAAAGAAAAATGAAATCCATTATGTTTTCGACCATAATGGAAAGGCACATAATCATCATGTCTGTTCATTTCAGTTTTTCGATTCTCCGGATATATGGTTCTATTGGATGGCTCGGATACGTTCTTTGTCATTGGAATTCAATTGGTTTGATTTGGCGTGATGGGTAGGAGAGAGAGTGTAAGGGGAAGAATGGGAAACGTGTAACATTAATTGGTTGTGAGGGAAAATTCTCTCGGTGCCGTTATTTTAAATTTTAATAAAAGAAAAATGAAGTGTATTATGTTCTCGACCATAATGGTACGATTCATGATCATCAAGAAGGTTCAGTTCAATTTTTCTATTCTCCGGATATACGGTTCTATCCGGTGGCGCGGATACGTTGTCTATCATTTGATTTCAATTCGTTGGATTTGGCGTGATGGGTAGGAGACAGATTGGGAAACGTCTAATATTAGTTAGTTGTGCACCAAAATTCTCTCGGCGCCATTATTTCCAATTTTAATAAAAGAAAAATGATGTGCATTATGTTGTCGGCCGAATGGTACGACACATAATCATCATGTCTGTTCATTTCAGCTTTTTCTATTCTTCGGATATATGTTTCTATCCGATGGCTTGGATACGTTCTCTATCATTGGAATTAAGTTGGTTCGATTTGGCGCGATGGGAAGGACAGAGTGTGTACGGGGAAGAATGGGAAACGTGTAATACTAATTGGTTGTGCGGAAAATTCTCTCGGCGCCATTATTTTCAATTTTAGTAAAAGAAAAATGAAATCCATTATGTTTTCGACCGTAATGGAAAGGCACATAATCATCATGTCCGTTCATTTTAGTTTTTCGATTCTCCGGATATATGGTTCTATTGGATGGCTCGGATACGTTCTCTCGTCATTGGAATTCAATTGGTTTGATTTGGCGTGATGGGTAGAGAGAGAGTGTAAGGGGAAGAATGGGAAACGTGTAACATTAATTGGTTGTGCGGGAAAATTCTCTCGTGCCGTTATTTTCAATTTTAATAAAAGAAAAATGAAGAGTATTATGTTCTCGACCATAATGGTACGATTCATGATCATCAAGAAGGTTCAGCTCAATTTTTCTATTCTCCGGATATACGGTTCTATCCGGTGGCGCGGATACGTTGTCTATCATTTGATTTCAATTCGTTGGATTTGGCGTGATGGGTAGGAGATAGATTGGGAAACATCTAATATTAATTAGTTGTGCACCAAAATTCTCTCGGCGCCATTATTTCCAATTTTAATAAAAGAAAAATGATGTGCATTATGTTGTCGGCCCGAATGGTACGACACATAATCATCATGTCCGTTCATTTCAGCTTTTTCTATTCTTCGGATATATGTTTCTATCCGATGGCTTGGATACGTTCTCTATCATTGGAATTAAGTTGGTCCGATTTGTCGCGATGGCAAGGACAAGAGTGTGTACGGGGAAGAATGGGAAACGTGTAATATTAATTGGTTGTGCGGAAAATTCTCTCGGCGCCATTATTTTAAATTTTAGTAAAAGAAAAATGAAATCCATTATGTTTTCGACCGTAATGGAAAGGCACATAATCATCATGTCTGTTCATTTTAGTTTTTCGATTCTCCGGATATATGGTTCTATTGGATGGCTCGGATACGTTCTCTGTCATTGGAATTCAATTGGTTTGATTTGGCGTGATGGGTAGGAGAGAGAGTGTAAGGGGAAGAATGGGAAACGTGTAACATTAATTGGTTGTGCGGGAAAATTCTCTCGGTGCCGTTATTTTCAATTTTAATAAAAGAAAAATGAAGAGTATTATGTTCTCGACCATAATGGTACGATTCATGATCATCAAGAAGGTTCGCTCAATTTTTCTATTCTCCGGATATACGGTTCTATCCGGTGGCGCGGATACGTTGTCTATCATTTGATTTCAATTCGTTGGATTTGGCGTGATGGGTAGGAGACAAATTGGGAAACATCTAATATTAATTAGTTGTGCACCAAAATTCTCTCGGCGCCATTATTTCCAATTTTAATAAAAGAAAAATGATGTGCATTATGTTGTCGGCCAGAATGGTACGACACATAATCATCATGTCTGTTCATTTCAGTTTTTCTATTCTTCGGATATATGTTTCTATCTGATGGCTTGGATACGTTCTCTATCATTGGAATTAAGTTGGTCCGATTTGTCGCGATGGCAAGGACAAGAGTGTGTACGGGGAAGAATGGGAAACGTGTAATATTAATTGGTTGTGCGGAAAATTCTCTCGGCGCCATTATTTTCAATTTTAGTAAAAGAAAAATGAAATCCATTATGTTTTCGACCATAATGGAAAGGCACATAATCATCATGTCCGTTCATTTTAGTTTTTCGATTCTCCGCATATATGGTTCTATTGGATGGCTCGGATACGTTCTCTGTCATTGGAATTCAATTGGTTTGATTTGGCGTGATGGGTAGGAGAGAGAGTGTAAGGGGAAGAATGGGAAACGTGTAACATTAATTGGTTGTGCGGGAAAATTCTCTCGGTGCCGTTATTTTCAATTTTAATAAAAGAAAAATGAAGTGTATTATGTTCTCGACCATAATGGTACGATTCATGATCATCAAGAAGGTTCAGCTCAATTTTTCTATTCTCCGGATATACGGTTCTATCCGGTGGCGCGGATACGTTGTCTATCATTTGATTTCAATTCGTTGGATTTGGCGTGATGGGTAGGAGACATTGGATTGGGAAACGTCTAATATTAATTAGTTGTGCGCCAAAATTCTCTCGGCGCCATTATTTCCAATTTTAATAAAAGAAAATGATGTGCATTATGTTGTCGGCCAGAATGGTAAGACACATAATCATCATGTCTGTTCATTTCAGTTTTTCTATTCTTCGGATATATGTTTCTATCTGATGGCTTGGATACGTTCTCTATCATTGGAATTAAGTTGGTTTGATTTGGCGCGATGGGAAGGACAGAGTGTGTACGGGGAAGAATGGGAAACGTGTAATATTAATTGGTTGTGCGGAAAATTCTCTCGGTTCCATAATTTTCAATTTTAGTAAAAGAAAAATGAAATCCATTATGTTTTCGACCATAATGGAAAGACACATAATCATCATGTCTGTTCATTTCAGTTTTTCGATTCTCCGGATATATGGTTCTATTGGATGGCTCGGATACGTTCTCTGTCATTGGAATTCAATTGGTTTGATTTGGCGTGATGGGTAGGAGAGAGAGTGTAAGGGGAAGAATGGGAAACGTGTAACATTAATTGGTTGTGAGGGAAAATTCTCTCGGTGCCGTTATTTTAAATTTTAATAAAAGAAAAATGAAGTGTATTATGTTCTCGACCATAATGGTACGACTCATGATCATCAAGACGGTTCAGCTCAATTTTTCTATTCTCCGGATATACGGTTCTATCCGGTGGCGCGGATACGTTGTCTATCATTTGATTTCAATTCGTTGGATTTGGCGTGATGGGTAGGAGAGAGATTGGGAAACGTCTAATATTAGTTAGTCGTGCGCCAAAATTCTCTCGGCGCCATTATTTCCAATTTTAATAAAAGAAAAATGATGTGCATTATGTTGTCTGCCGAATGGTACGACACATAATCATCATGTCTCGTTCATTTCAGCTTTTTCTATTCTTCGGATATATGTTTCTATCCGATGGCTTGGATACGTTCTCTATCATTGGAATTAAGTTGGTTCGATTTGGCGCGATGGGAAGGACAGAGTGTGTACGGGGAAGAATGGGAAACGTGTAATATTAATTGGTTGTGCGGAAAATTCTCTCGTCGCCATTATTTTCAATTTTAGTAAAAGAAAAATGAAATCCATTATGTTTTCGACCAAAATGGAAAGGCACATAATCATCATGTCCGTTCATTTTAGTTTTTCGATTCTCCGATATATGGTTCTATTGGATGGCTCGGATACGTTCTCTGTCATTGGAATTCAATTGGTTTGATTTGGCGTGATGGGTAGGAGAGAGAGTGTAAGGGGAAGAATGGGAAACGTGTAACATTAATTGGTTGTGAGGGAAAATTCTCTCGGCGCCGTTATTTTAAATTTTAATAAAAGAAAAATGAAGTGTATTATGTTCTCGACCATAATGGTACGACTCATGATCATCAAGAAGGTTCAGCTCAATTTTTCTATTCTCCGGATATACGGTTCTATCCGGTGGCGCGGATACGTTGTCTATCATTTGATTTCAATTCGTTGGATTTGGCGTGATGGGTAGGAGACAGATTGGGAAAAACGTCTAATATTAATTAGTTGTGCGCCAAAATTCTCTCGGCGCCATTATTTCCAATTTTAATAAAAGAAAAATGATGTGCATTATGTTGTCGGCCGAATGGTACGACACATAATCATCATGTCTGTTCATTTCAGTTTTTCTATTCTTCGGATATATGTTTCTATCTGATGGCTTGGATACGTTCTCTATCATTGGAATTAAGTTGGTTTGATTTGGCGCGATGGGAAGGACAGAGTGTGTACGGGGAAGAATGGGAAACGTGTAATACTAATTGGTTGTGCGGAAAATTCTCTCGGCGCCATTATTTTCAATTTTAGTAAAAGAAAAATTAAATCCATTATGTTTTCGACCGTAATGGAAAGGCACATAATCATCATGTCCGTTCATTTTAGTTTTTCGATTCTCCGGATATATGGTTCTATTGGATGGCTCGGATACGTTCTTTGTCATTGGAATTCAATTGGTTTGATTTGGCGTGATGGGTAGGAGAGAGAGTGTAAGGGGAAGAATGGGAAACGTGTAACAATAATTGGTTGTGAGGGAAAATTCTCTCACTGCCGTTATTTTAAATTTTAATAAAAGAAAATGAAGTGTATTATGTTCTCGACCATAATGGTACGATTCATGATCATCAAGAAGGTTCAATCAATTTTTCTATTCTCCGGATATACGGTTCTATCCGGTGGCGCGGATACGTTGTCTATCATTTGATTTCAATTCGTTGGATTTGGCGTGATGGGTAGGAGACATTGATTTGGGAAACGTCTAATATTGCTTAGTTGTGCGCCAAAATTCTCTCGGCGCCATTATTTCCAATTTTAATAAAAGAAAAATGATGTGCATTATGTTGTCGGCCGTAATGGTACGACACATAATCATCATGTCTGTTCATTTCAGTTTTTCTATTCTTCGGATATATGTTTCTATCTGATGGCTTGGATACGTTCTCTATCATTGGAATTAAGTTGGTTTGATTTGGCGCGATGGGAAGGACAGAGTGTGTACGGGGAAGAATGGGAAACGTGTAATATTAATTGGTTGTGCGGAAAATTCTCTCGGCGCCATTATTTTCAATTTTAGTAAAAGAAAAATGAAATCCATTATGTTTTCGACCGTAATGGAAAGGCACATAATCATCATGTCCGTTCATTTTAGTTTTTCGATTCTCCGGATATATGGTTCTATTGGATGGCTCGGATACGTTCTCTGTCATTGGAATTCAATTGGTTTGATTTGGCGTGATGGGTAGGAGAGAGAGTGTAAGGGGAAGAATGGGAAACGCGTAACAAAAATTGGTTGTGCGGGAAAATTCTCTCGGCGCCGTTATTTTAAATTTTAATAAAAGAAAAATGAAGTGTATTATGTTCTCGACCATAATGGTACGATTCATGATCATCAAGAAGGTTCAGCTTAATTTTTCTATTCTCCGGATATACGGTTCTATCCGGTGGCGCGGATACGTTGTCTATCATATGATTTCAATTCGTTGGATTTGGCGTGATGGGTAGGAGAAGGGTAGATTGGGAAACGTCTAATATTAGTTAGTTGTGCGCCAAAATTCTCTCGGCGCCATTATTTCCAATTTTAATAAAAGAAAAATGATGTGCATTATGTTGTCGGCCTAATGGTAAGACACATAATCATCATGTCCGTTCATTTCAGCTTTTCTATTCTTCGGATATATGTTTCTATCCGATGGCTTGGATACGTTCTCTATCATTGGAATTAAGTTGGTTTGATTTGGCGCGATGGGAAGGACAAGAGTGTGTACTGGGAAGAATGGGAAACGTGTAATATTAATTGGTTGTGCGGAAAATTCTCTCGGCGCCATTATTTTCAATTTTAGTAAAAGAAAAATGAAATCCATTATGTTTTCGACCATAATGGAAAGGCACATAATCATCATGTCTGTTCATTTTAGTTTTTCGATTCTCCGGATATATGGTTCTATTGGATGGCTCGGATACGTTCTCTGTCATTGGAATTCAATTGGTTTGATTTGGCGTGATGGGTAGGAGAGAGAGTGTAAGGGGAAGAATGGGAAACGTGTAACAATAATTGGTTGTGCGGGAAAATTCTCTCGCCGCCGTTATTTTAAATTTTAATAAAAGAAAAATGAAGTGTATTATGTTCTCGACCATAATGGTACGACTCATGATCATCAAGAAGGTTCAGCTTAATTTTTCTATTCTCCGGATATACGGTTCTATCCGGTGGCGCGGATACGTTGTCTATCATATGATTTCAATTCGTTGGATTTGGCGTGATGGGTAGGAGACATTGAAGGATTGGGAAACGTCTAATATTAGTTAGTTGTGCGCTAAAATTCTCTCGGCGCCATTATTTCCAATTTTAATAAAAGAAAAATGATGTGCATTATGTTGTCGGCCGAATGGTAAGACACATAATCATCATGTCTGTTCATTTCAGTTTTTCTATTCTTCGGATATATGTTTCTATCTGATGGCTTGGATACGTTCTCTATCATTGGAATTAAGTTGGTTTGATTTGGCGCGATGGGAAGGACAGAGTGTGTACGGGGAAGAATGGGAAACGTGTAATATTAATTGGTTGTGCGGAAAATTCTCTCGGCGCCATTATTTTAAATTTTAGTAAAAGAAAAATGAAATCCATTATGTTTTCGACCGTAATGGAAAGGCACATAATCATCATGTCCGTTCATTTTAGTTTTTCGATTCTCCGGATATATGGTTCTATTGGATGGCTCGGATATGTTCTCTCGTCATTGGAATTCAATTGGTTTGATTTGGCGTGATGGGTAGGAGAGAGAGTGTAAGGTGAAGAATGGGAAACGTGTAACAAAAATTGGTTGTGCGGGAAAATTCTCTCGGCGCCGTTATTTTAAATTTTAATAAAAGAAAAATGAAGTGTATTATGTTCTCGACCATAATGGTACGACTCATGATCATCAAGTCGGTTCGCTTTAATTTTTCTATTCTCCGGATATACGGTTCTATCCGGTGACGCGGATACGTTGTCTATCATATGATTTCAATTCGTTGGATTTGGCGTGATGGGTAGGAGACAACATTGGGAAACGTCTAATATTAATTAGTTGTGCGCCAAAATTCTCTCGGCGCCATTATTTCCAATTTTAATAAAAGAAAAATGATGTGCATTATGTTGTCGGCCGAATGGTACGACACATAATCATCATGTCCGTTCATTTCAGTTTTTCTATTCTTCGGATATATGTTTCTATCTGATGGCTTGGATACGTTCTCTATCATTGGAATTAAGTTGGTTTGATTTGGCACGATGGGAAGGACAGAGTGTGTACGGGGAAGAATGGGAAACGTGTAATATTAATTGGTTGTGCGGAAAATTCTCTCGGCGCCATTATTTTCAATTTTAGTAAAAGAAAAATGAAATCCATTATGTTTTCGACCATAATGGAAAGGCACATAATCATCATGTCTGTTCATTTTAGTTTTTCGATTCTCCGGATATATGGTTCTATTGGATGGCTCGGATACGTTCTCTCGTCATTGGAATTCAATTGGTTTGATTTGGCGTGATGGGTAGGAGAGAGAGTGTAAGGGGAAGAATGGGAAACGTGTAACATTAATTGGTTGTGCGGGAAAATTCTCTCGGTGCCGTTATTTTCAATTTTAATAAAAGAAAAATGAAGAGTATTATGTTCTCGACCATAATGGTACGATTCATGATCATCAAGAAGGTTCAGCTCAATTTTTCTATTCTCCGGATATACGGTTCTATCCGGTGGCGCGGATACGTTGTCTATCATTTGATTTCAATTCGTTGGATTTGGCGTGATGGGTAGGAGACATAAGGGTAGATTGGGAAACATCTAATATTAATTAGTTGTGCGCCAAAATTCTCTCGACGCCATTATTTCCAATTTTAATAAAAGAAAAATGATGTGCATTATGTTGTCGGCCGTAATGGTACGACACATAATCATCATGTCTGTTCATTTCAGCTTTTTCTATACTTCGGATATATGTTTCTATCTGATGGCTTGGATACGTTCTCTATCATTGGAATTAAGTTGGTTTGATTTGGCGCGATGGGAAGGACAGAGTGTGTACGGGGAAGAATGGGAAACGTGTAATATTAATTGGTTGTGCGGAAAATTCTCTCGCCGCCATTATTTTCAATTTTAGTAAAAGAAAAATGAAATCCATTATGTTTTCGACCGTAATGGAAAGGCACATAATCATCATGTCCGTTCATTTTAGTTTTTCGATTCTCCGGATATATGGTTCTATTGGATGGCTCTGATACGTTCTCTCGTCATTGGAATTCAATTGGTTTGATTTGGCGTGATGGGTAGGAGAGAGAGTGTAAGGGGAAGAATGGGAAACCTGTAACAATAATTGGTTGTGCGGGAAAATTCTCTCTCGTCGCCGTTATTTTCAATTTTAATAAAAGAAAAATGAAGTGTATTATGTTCTCGACCATAATGGTACGACTCATGATCATCAAGAAGGTTCAGCTTTTAGTTTTTCTATTCTCCGATATACGGTTCTATCCGGTGGCGCGGATACGTTGTCTATCATTTGATTTCAATTCGTTGGATTTGGCGTGATGGGTAGGAGGACTGAAGGGGGTAGATTGGGAAACGTCTAATATTAATTAGTTGTGCGCCAAAATTCTCTCGGCGCCATTATTTCCAATTTTAATAAAAGAAAAATGATGTGCATTATGTTGTCTGCCGAATGGTACGACACATAATCATCATGTCCGTTCATTTCAGCTTTTCTATTCTTCGGATATATGTTTCTATCCGATGGCTTGGATACGTTCTCTATCATTGGAATTAAGTTGGTTTGATTTGGCGCGATGGGAAGGACAAACAGTGTGTACTGGGAAGAATGGGAAACGTGTAATATTAATCGGTCGTGCGGAAAATTCTCTCGGCGCCATTATTTTCAATTTTAGTAAAAGAAAAATGAAATCCATTATGTTTTCGACCGTAATGGAAAGGCACATAATCATCATGTCTGTTCATTTTAGTTTTTCGATTCTCCGGATATATGGTTCTATCGGATGGCTCGGATATGTTCTCTATCATTGGAATTCAATTGGTTTGATTTGGCGTGATGGGTAGGAGAGAGAGTGTAAGGGGAAGAATGGGAAACGTGTAACATTAATTGGTTGTAAGGGAAAATTCTCTCGGCGCCGTTATTTTCAATTTTAATAAAAGAAAAATGAAGTGTATTATGTTCTCGACCATAATGGTACGACTCATGATCATCAAGAAGGTTCGCTCTAATTTTTCTATTCTCCGGATATACGGTTCTATCCGGTGGCGCGGATACGTTGTCTATCATTTGATTTCAATTCGTTGGATTTGGCGTGATGGGTAGGAGACAGATTGGAAGGGGTAGATTGGGAAACGTCTAATATTAATTAGTTGTGCGCCAAAATTCTCTCGGCGCCATTATTTCCAATTTTAATAAAAGAAAAATGACGTGCATTATGTTGTCGGCCGAATGGTACGACACATAATCATCATGTCCGTTCATTTCGCTTTTTCTATTCTTCGGATATATGTTTCTATCTGATGGCTTGGATACGTTCTCTATCATTGGAATTAAGTTGGTTTGATTTGGCGCGATGGGAAGGAAAGAGTGTGTACGGGGAAGAATGGGAAACGTGTAATATTAATTGGTTGTGCGGAAAATTCTCTCGGCGCCATTATTTTCAATTTTAGTAAAAGAAAAATGAAATCCATTATGTTTTCGACCGTAATGGAAAGGCACATAATCATCATGTCCGTTCATTTTAGTTTTTCGATTCTCCGGATATATGGTTCTATTGGATGGCTCGGATACGTTCTCTATCATTGGAATTCAATTGGTTTGATTTGGCGTGATGGGTAGGAGAGAGAGTGTAAGGGGAAGAATGGGAAACGTGTAACATTAATTGGTTGTGCGGGAAAATTCTCTCGTCGCCGTTATTTTCAATTTTAATAAAAGAAAAATGAAGTGTATTATGTTCTCGACCATAATGGTACGATTCATGATCATCAAGAAGGTTCGCTCAATTTTTCTATTCTCCGGATATACGGTTCTTATCCGGTGGCGCGGATACGTTGTCTATCATTTGATTTCAATTCGTTGGATTTGGCGTGATGGGTAGGAGACGATTGGAAGGGGTAGATTGGGAAACGTCTAATATTAATTAGTTGTGCGCCAAAATTCTCTCGGCGCCATTATTTCAAATTTTAATAAAAGAAAATGATGTGCATTATGTTGTCGGCCGAATGGTACGACACATAATCATCATGTCCGTTCATTTCAGCTTTTCTATTCTTCGGATATATGTTTCTATCCGATGGCTTGGATACGTTCTCTATCATTGGAATTAAGTTGGTTTGATTTGACGCGATGGGAAGGAAAGAGTGTGTACGGGGAAGAATGGGAAACGTGTAATATTAATTGGTTGTGCGGAAAATTCTCTCGGCGCCATTATTTTCAATTTTAGTAAAAGAAAAATGAAATCCATTATGTTTTCGACTGTAATGGAAAGGCACATAATCATCATGTCCGTTCATTTTAGTTTTTCGATTCTCCGTATATACGGTTCTATTGGATGGCTCGGATACGTTCTCTATCATTGGAATTCAATTGGTTTGATTTGGCGTGATGGGTAGGAGAGAGAGTGTAAGGGGAAGAATGGGAAACGTGTAACATTAATTGGTTGTGCGGGAAAATTCTCTCGGTGCCGTTATTTTCAATTTTAATAAAAGAAAATGAAGTGTATTATGTTCTCGACCATAATGGTACGATTCATGATCATCAAGAAGGTTCAGCTCAATTTTTCTATTCTCCGGATATACGGTTCTATCCGGTGGCGCGGATACGTTGTCTATCATTTGATTTCAATTCGTTGGATTTGGCGTGATGGGTAGGAGACATAATTGCAAGGGGTAGATTGGGAAACGTCTAATATTAATTAGTTGTGCGCCAAAAATTCTCTCGGCGCCATTATTTCAAATTTTAATAAAAGAAAAATGATGTGCATTATGTTGTCGGCCGAATGGTACGACACATAATCATCATGTCTGTTCATTTCCTTTTTCTATTCTTCGGATATATGTTTCTATCCGATGGCTTGGATACGTTCTCTATCATTGGAATTAAGTTGGTTTGATTTGGCGCGATGGGAAGGAAGAGTGTGTACGGGGAAGAATGGGAAACGTGTAATATTAATTGGTTGTGCGAAAAATTCTCTCGGCGCCATTATTTTCAATTTTAGTAAAAGAAAAATGAAATCCATTATGTTTTCGACCAGAATGGAAAGGCACATAATCATCATGTCTCGTTCATTTTAGTTTTTCGATTCTCCGGATATATGGTTCTATTGGATGGCTCGGATACGTTCTCTGTCATTGGAATTCAATTGGTTTGATTTGGCGTGATGGGTAGGAGAGAGAGTGTAAGGGAAAGAATGGGAAACGTGTAACATTAATTGGTTGTGCGGAAAATTCTCTTCGGCGTTATTTTCAATTTTAATAAAAGAAAAATGAAGTGTAGTTATGTTCTCGACCATAATGGTACGATTCATGATCATCAAGAAGGTTCGCCCAATTTTTCTATTCTCCGGATATACGGTTCTATCCGATGTCATGGATACGTTGTCTATCATTTGATTTCAATTCGTTGGATTTTGCGTGATGGGTAGGAGACAGATTGGAAGAGGTAGATTGGGAAACGTCTAATATTAATTAGTTGTGCACCAAAATTCTCTCGGCGCCATTATTTCGAATTTTAATAAAAGAAAAATGATGTGCATTATGTTGTCGACCGAATGGCAAGACACATAATCATCATGTCTGTTCATTTCAGCTTTTTCTATTCTTCGGATATATGGTTCTATCTGATGGCTTGGATACGTTCTCTATCATTGGAATTAGTTGGTTTGATTTGCCATGATGGGTAGGAGAGAGAGTGTATGGGGAAGAATGGGAAACGTGTAACATTAATTGGTTGTGCGGAAAAATCTCTCGGCGCCATTATTTTCAATTTTAGTAAAAGAAAAATGAAATCCATTATGTTTTCGACTGGAATGGAAAGGCACATAATCATCATGTCCGTTCATTTTAGTTTTTCGATTCTTCGGATATATGGTTCTATTGGATGGCTCGGATACGTTCTCTCGCCATTGGAATTCAATTGGTTTGATTTGGTGTGATGGGTAGGAGAGAGAGTGTAAGGGGAAGAATGGGAAACGTGTAACATTAATTGGTTGTGCGGAAAATTCTCTCAGCGCCGTTATTTTCAATTTTAATAAAAGAAAAATGAAGAGTATTATGTTCTCGACCATAATGGTACGACTCATGATCATCAAGAAGGTTCGCGCTCAATTTTTCTATTCTCCCGGATATACGGTTCTATCCGGTGGCGCGGATACGTTGTCTATCATTTGATTTCAATTCGTTGGATTTGGCGTGATGGGTAGGAGACAAGATTGAAGGGGTAGATTGGGAAACGTCTAATATTAATTAGTTGTGCGCCAAAATTCTCTCGCGCCATTATTTCCAATTTTAATAAAAGAAAAATGATGGCATTACGCTTCGGCCGAATGGTACGACACATAATCATCATTCTCTGCTCATTTTGCTTTTCTATTCTTCGGAATATATGTTTCTATCTAATGGCTTGGATACGTTCTCTATCATTGGAATTAAGTTGGTTTGATTTGGCGCGATGGGAAGGAAGAGTGTGTACGGGGAAGAATGGGAAACGTGTAATATTAATTGGTTGTGCGGAAAATTCTCTCCGCGCCATTATTTTCAATTTTAGTAAAAGAAAAATGAAATCCATTATGTTTTCGACCATAATGGAAAGGCACATAATCATCATGTCTGTTCATTTTAGTTTTTCGATTCTTCGGATATATGGTTCTATTGGATGGCTCCTACACGTTCTCTGTCATTGGAATTCAATTGGTTTGATTTGGCGTGATGGGTAGGAGAGAGAGAGTAAGGGGAAGAATGGGAAACGTGTAACATTAATTGGTTGTGCGGGAAAATTCTCTCGGCCGTTATTTTCAATTTTAATAAAAGAAAAATGAAGAGTACTATGTTCTCGACCATAATGGTACGACTCATGACATCAACAAGGTTCAGCCAGTTTTTCTATTCTCCGGATATACGGTTCTATCCGTGCGCGGATACGTTGTCTATCATTTGATTTCAATTCGTTGGATTTGGCGTGATGGGTAGGAGACAACATTGGAAGGGGTAGATTGGGAAACGTCTAATATTAATTAGTTGTGCGCCAAAATTCTCTCGCCGCCATTATTTCAAATTTTAATAAAAGAAAATGATGTGCATTATGTTGTCGGCCGCAATGGTACGACACATAATCATCATGTTCGTTCATTTCAGCTTTTTCTATTCTTCGGATATATGTTTCTATCCGATAGCTTGGATACGTTCTCTATCATTGGAATTAAGTTGGTTTGATTTGACGCGATGGGAAGGACAGAGTGTGTACGGGGAAGAATGGTAAACGTGTAATATTAATTGGTTGTGCGGAAAATTCTCTCGGCGCCATTATTTTCAATTTTAGTAAAAGAAAATGAAATCCATTATGTTTTCGACCATAATGGAAAGGCACATAATCATCATGTCTGTTCATTTTAGTTTTTCGATTCTCCGGATATATGGTTCTATTGGATGGCTCGGATACGTTCTCTCGTCATTGGAATTCAATTGGTTTGATTTGGCGTGATGGGTAGGAGAGAGAGTGTAAGGGGAAGAATGGGAAACGTGTAACATTAATTGGTTGTGCGGAAAAATTCTCTCAAGGCCGTTATTTTCAATTTTAATAAAAGAAAAATGAAGAGTATTATGTTCTCGACCATAATGGTACGACTCATGATCATCAAGAAGGTTCAGCTCAATTTTTCTATTCTCCGATATACGGTTCTATCCGATGGCGCGGATACGTTGTCTATCATTTGATTTCAATTCGTTGGATTTGGCGTGATGGGTAAGAGACTATGATTGGAAGGGGTAGATTGGGAAATGTCTAATATTAATTAGTTATGAGCCAAAATTCTCTCGGCGCCATTATTTCCAATTTTAATAAAAGAAAAATGATGTGCATTATGTTGTCGGCCGAATGGTATGACACATAATCATCATGTCCGTTCATTTCCGCTTTTTCTATTCTTCGGATATATGTTTCTATCCGATGGCTTGGATACGTTCTCTATCATTGGAATTAAGTTGGTTTGATTTGGCGCGATGGGAATGACAGAGTGTGTACGAGGAAGAATGGGAAACGTGTAATATTAATTGGTTGTGCGGAAAATTCTCTCGACGCCATTATTTTCAATTTTAGTAAAAGAAAAATGAAATCCATTATGTTTTCGACCAGAATGGAAAGGCACATAATCATCATGTCTGTTCATTTTAGTTTTTCGATTCTCCGGATATATGGTTCTATTGGATGGCTCGGATACGTTCTTTGTCATTGGAATTCAATTGGTTTGATTTGGCGTGATGGGTAGGGAGAGAGTGTAAGGGGAAGAATGGGAAACGTGTAACATTAATTTTGCTATGCGGAAAAATTCTCTCTTTGTGTACGTTATTTTAAATTTTAATAAAAGAAAAATGAAGAGTATTATGTTCTCGACCATAATGGTACGACTCACGATCATCAAGAAGGTTCGCCTAATTTTTCTATTCTCCGGATATACGGTTCTATCCGGTGGCGCTGATACGTTGTCTATCATTTGATTTCAATTCGTTGGATTTGGCGTGATGGGTAAGAGATGAAGGGGTAGATTGGGATACGTCTAATATTAATTAGTTGTGCGCCAAAATTCTCTCGGCGCCATTATTTCAAATTTTAATAAAAGAAAAATGATGTGCATTATGTTGTCGGCCGAATGGTACGACACATAATCATCATGTCCGTTCATTTTGGCTTTTTCTATTCTTCGGATATATGTTTCTATCCGATGGCTTGGATACGTTCTCTATCATTGGAATTAAGTTGGTCTGATTTGACGCGATGGGAAGGACAGAGTGTGTACCGGGAAGAATGGAAAACGTGTAATATTAATTGGTTGTGCGGAAATTCTCTCGACGCCATTATTTTCAATTTTAGTAAAAGAAAAATGAAATCCATTATGTTTTCGACTGTAATGGAAAGGCACATAATCATCATGTCTCGCTCATTTTAGTTTTTCGATTCTCCGGATATATGGTTCTATCGGATGGCTCGGATACGTTCTCTCGTCATTGGAATTCAATTGGTTTGATTTGGCGTGATGGGTAGGAGAGAGAGTGTAAGGGGAAGAATGGGAAACGTGTAACATTAATTGGTTGTGCGGAAAAATTCTCTCGGGCCGTTATTTTCAATTTTAATAAAAGAAAATGAAGTGTATTATGTTCTCGACCATAATGGTACGACTCATGATCATCAAGTCGGCTCAATTTAATTTTTCTATTCTCCGGATATACGGTTCTATCCGGTGGCGCGGATACGTTGTCTATCATTTGATTTCAATTCGTTGGATTTGGCGTGATGGGTAGGAGAGATAGAAAGGGGTAGATTGGGAAACGTCTAATATTAATTAGTTGTGCGCCAAAATTCTCTCGGCGCCATTATTTTCAATTTTAATAAAAGAAAAATGATGTGCATTATGTTGTCGACCCGAATGGTACGACACATAATCATCATGTCTGTTCATTTTAGTTTTTCTATTCTTCGGATATATGTTTCTATCTGATGGCTTGGATACGTTCTCTATCATTGGAATTAAGTTGGTTTGATTTGGCGCGATGGGAAGGACAGAGTGTGTACGGGGAAGAATGGGAAACGTGTAATATTAATTGGTTGTGCGGAAAATTCTCTCGGCGCCATTATTTTCAATTTTAGTAAAAGAAAAATGAAATCCATTATGTTTTCGACTGTAATGGAAAGGCACATAATCATCATGTCTGCTCATTTTAGTTTTTCGATTCTCCGGATATATGGTTCTATTGGATGGCTCTGATACGTTCTCTATCATTGGAATTCAATTGGTTTGATTTGGCGTGATGGGTAGAGAGAGAGTGTAAGGGGAAGAATGGGAAACGCGTAACATTAATTGGTTGTGCGGGAAAATTCTCTCGTGCCGTTATTTTCAATTTTAATAAAAGAAAATGAAGTGTATTATGTTCTCGACCATAATGGTACGACTCATGATCATCAAGTAGGTTCAGTTACCAATTTTTCTATTCTCCGGATATACGGCTCTATCCGGTGGCGCGGATACGTTGTCTATCATTTGATTTCAATTCGTTGGATTTGGCGTGATGGGTAGGAGAGACGATTGGAAAGGGGTAGATTGGGAAACGTCTAATATTAATTAGTTGTGCGCCAAAATTCTCTCGACGCCATTATTTCCAATTTTAATAAAAGAAAAATGATGTGCATTATGTTGTCGGCCGAATGGTACGACACATAATCATCATGTCCGTTCATTTCAGCTTTTCTATTCTTCGGATATATGTTTCTATCTGATGGCTTGGATACGTTCTCTATCATTGGAATTAAGTTGGTTTGATTTGGCGCGATGGGAAGGACAGAGTGTGTACGGGGAAGAATGGGAAACGTGTAATATTAATTGGTTGTGCGGAAAATTCTCTCGGCGCCATTATTTTCAATTTTAGTAAAAGAAAAATGAAATCCATTATGTTTTCGACCGTAATGGAAAGGCACATAATCATCATGTCCGTTCATTTTAGTTTTTCGATTCTCCGGATATATGGTTCTATTGGATGGCTTGATACGTTCTTTGTCATTGGAATTCAATTGGTTTGATTTGGCTTGCGATGGGTAGGAGAGAGAGTGTAAGGGGAAGAATGGGAAACGCGTAACATTAATTGGTTGTGCGGGAAAATTCTCTCGGCGCCGTTATTTTCAATTTTAATAAAAGAAAAATGAAGTGTATTATGTTCTCGACCATAATGGTACGATTCATGATCATCAAGAAGGTTAAGTTCAATTTTTCTATTCTCCGGATATACGGTTCTATCCGGTGGCGCTGATACGTTGTCTATCATTTGATTTCAATTCGTTGGATTTGGCGTGATGGGTAGGAGATGAAGGGGTGATTGGGAAATGTCTAATATTAATTAGCCGTGCGCCAAAATTCTCTCGGCGCCATTATTTCCAATTTTAATAAAAGAAAAATGATGTGCATTATGTTGTCGTCGTAATGGTACGACACATAATCATCATGTCTGTTCATTTCAGTTTTTCTATTCTTCGGATATATGTTTCTATCCGATAGCTTGGATACGTTCTCCATCATCGGAATTAAGTTGGTTTGATTTGGCGCGATGGGAAGGAAAGAGTGTGTACTAGGAAGAATGGGAAACGTGTAATATTAATTGGCTGTGCGGAAAATTCTCTCGGCGCCATTATTTTCAATTTTAGTAAAAGAAAAATGAAATCCATTATGTTTTCGACCTAATGGAAAGGCACATAATCATCATGTCCGTTCATTTTAGTTTTTCGATTCTCCGGATATATGGTTCTATTGGATGGCTCGGATACGTTCTCTCGTCATTGGAATTCAATTGGTTTTATTTGGTGTGATGGGTAGGAGAGAGTGTAAGGGGAAGAATGGGAAACGTGTAACATTAATTGGTTGTGCGGGAAAATTTTCTCAGTGTCGTTATTTTCAATTTTAATAAAAGAAAAATGAAGAGTATTATGTTTCGACCATAATGGTACGATCATGATCATAAAGAAGGTTCGGTCCTAATTTTTCTATTCTCCGGATATACGGTTCTATCCGCTGGCGCAGATACGTTGTCTATCATTTGATTTGAATTCGTTGGATTTGGCGTGATGGAGTAGAGAGAGATTAAAAAGGGTAGATTGGGAAACGTCTAATATCAATTAGTTGGGCAACAAAATTCTCTCGGAGCTATTATTTCCAATTTTAATAAAAGAAAAATGATGCGCATTATGTTGTCGCCGAATGGTACGACACATAATCATCATGTCTGCTCGTTTAACCTTTTCTATTCTTCGCCCATATGTTTCTATCCGATGGCTTGGATACGTTCTCTACCATTGGAATTGAGTTGAGTATGATTCGGACGCGATGGCAAGGACAAAAGTGTGTACTGGGAAGAATGGAAAACGTGTAACAATACTTGGTTGCATGGAAAATTCTCTCGCGCCAAGATTTTCAATTTTAGTAAAAGAAAAATGAAATACATTATGCTTTCTACCGGAATGGAAAGGCACACGATCATCATGTTCGTTCATTTTAGTTTTTCGATTCTCCGTGATATATGGTTCTATTGGATGGGTCTTGATACGTTCTTTGTCATTGGAATTCAATTGGTTTGATTTTGTGCGATGGATAGAGAGAGGGTTTAAGGGGAAGAATGGGAAACGTGTAACATTAATTGGTTGTGTGCGGAAAATACTCTCTAAGTGTCGTTATTTTCAATTTCCATAAAATAAAAATGAAGAGTATTATGTTCTCGACCATAATGGTACGACTTCACGATCATAAAGAAGGTTAAGTTTAATTTTTCTATTCTCCGCATATACGGTTCTATCCGTAAGGGCGCTGATACGTTGTCTATCATTTGATTTGAATTCGTTGGATTTGGCGTGATGGGTAGGAGACAGATTGGAAGGTATAGATTGGGAAACGTCTAATATTAATTAGTTGTGCAACAAAATTCTCTCGCGCCATTATTTCCAATTTTAATAAAAGAAAAATGATGTGCATTTATGTTTTCAACTGCTAATGGTACGATACATAATCATCATGTCCGTTCATTTCAGCTTTTCTATTCTTCGGATATATGTTTCTATCTGATGGCTTGGATACGTTCTCTATCATTGGAATTAAGCTGGTTTGATTCGGCGCGATGGGAAGGACAGAGGTGTACGGGGAAGAATGGGAAACGTGTAATATTAATTGGTTGTGCGGAAAATTCTCTCGCGCCATTATTTTCAATTTTAGTAAAAGAAAAATGAAATCCATTATGTTTTCGACCATAATGGTAAGACTCATAATCATCATGTCCGTTCATTTTAGTTTTTCGATTCTCCGGATATATAGTTCTATCGGATGGCTCGGATACGTAGGTCTATCATTTGAATTCAATTAGTTGGATTTGGCGTGATGGGTAGAGAGGGATTGGAAGGGGTAGATTGGGAAACGTCTAATATTAATTGGTTTTGTAAAAATTTCTCTACATGTTGTTATTTTCAATTTTAATAAAAGAAAAATGAAATTATTATGTTCTCGACTATAACGATAGGATACATGATAATCATGAAGGTTAAATTTAGTTTTTCGATTCTTCTGATATACGGTTCTATCGATGGGTCGGATACGTTGTCTATCATTTGATTTCAATTCGTTGGATTTGGCGTGATGGATAGGAGAAAGAGTAAAGAATTCGGAAACGTCTAATATTAATTGGTTGTGCACCAAAATTCTCTCTACAATGTTATTTTAAATTTTAACAAAAGAAAAATGATTTATATTATGTTGTCGACCATAATGGTACGACACATAATCATCATGTCTGCTAATTTAATTTTTCTATTCTTCTGATATATGTAGCTATGTGATGGCTTGATACGTTGTCTATCATTGGATTTAAGTTGCTTTGATTTGGCGTGATGGGAAGGAAGTGTGGAAGGGGTAGATTGGAAACGTCTAATATTAATTGGTTGTGCGCAAAATTCTCTCAGTTTTATTACTTCCAATTTTAGTAAAAGAAAAATGAAATCCATTATGTTTTCGACCAGAATGGAAAGTGCACATAATCATCATGTCCGTTCACTTTACTTTTTCGATTCTTCTGATATAAGGTTCTATCGGATGGTCTCTGATACGTTCTCTAACATTGGAATTCAATTGGTTTGATTTGGTGTGATGGGTAGGAGAGAGAGTGTAAGTGGGAAGAATGGGAAACGTGTAACAATAATTGGTTATGCGGGAAAAATTTCTATATGACGTTATTTTCAATTTTAACAAAAGAAAAATGAATAGTACTATGTTCTCGACCATACTGGTACGATTCATAATCATCAAGTAGGTTCATTTTTATTTTTCTATTCTCCGGATATACGGCTCTATCCGATGGCGCGGATAAGTTGTCTATCATTTGATTTCAATCTGCTGGATTTGGCGTGATGGGTAGTAGACGATCGGAAAGTAAGTACATTGGGAAACGTCTAATATTAATTACAAGGGCACCAAAATTCTCTCGACGCCATTATTTCCAATTTTAATAAAAGAAAAATGATGTGCATTATGTTGTCGGCCAGAATGCTACGACACATAATCATCATGTCTCCCCACTATCAGCTTTTTCTATTCTTCGGATATATGTTTCTATCTGATGGCTTGGATACGTTCTCTATCATTGGAATTAAGTCGATCCGATTTGTCGCGATGGCAAGGACAAGAGTGTGTACGGGGAAGAATGGGAAACGTGTAATATTAATTGGTTGTGCGGAAAAATCTCTAGCGCCATTATTTTCAATTTTAGTAAAAGAAAAATGAAATCCATTATGTTTTTGACTGATAATGGAAAGGCACATAATCATCATGTCTGTTCATTTTAGTTTTTTGATTCTCCTAGATATATGGTTCTATTGGATGGCCTTGATACGTTCTTTGTCATTGGAATTCAATTGGTTTGATTTTGGTGCGATGGGTAGGAGAGAGGGTTTAAGGGGAAAATATGGGAAACTCAGAATATTAATTGGTTGTGCGGGAAAATTCTCTCAAGCCGTTATTTTCAATTTTAATAAAATAAAAATGAAGAGTATTGGCGTTCTCGACCATAATGGTACGATTCATGATCATCAAGAAGGTTAAGCTCAATTTTTCTATTCTCCGAATATACGGTTCTATCCGTCGGCGCGGATACGTCGTCTATCATTCGATTTCAATTCGTTGGATTTGGCGTTATGGGTAAAGGAGAGCGATTGAGGGAAACGTCTAATATTAATTAGTCAGGTAAATCAGTACCCCTCTCGACGCCATTATTTCCAATTTTAATAAAAGAAAAATGATGTGCATTATGTTGTCGGCCGTAATGGTACGACACATAATCATCATGTCCGTTCATTTCGCCTTTTCTATTCTTCGGATATATGTTTCTATCCGATGGCTCTGATACGTTCTCTATCATCGTGGAATTAAGTCAGTTTGATTCGGCGCGATGGGAAGGACAGAGTGTGTACTAGGAAGAATGGAAACGTGTAATATTAATTGGTTGTGCGGAAAATTTCTGCCGCCATTATTTTCAATTTTAGTAAAAGAAAAATGAAATCCATTATGTTTTCGACCGTAATGGAAAGGCACATAATCATCATGTCCGTTCATTTTAGTTTTTCGATTTTCCGGATATATGGTTCTATTGGATGGCTCTGATACGTTCTCCGTCATTGGAATTCCATTGGCTCGATTTGGCGTACGGGTAAATGAGAGAGTGTGTGGGAAGAATGGGAAACGTGTAACATTAATTTGTTATGCGGAAAAATTCTCTCGGTGGCCGTTATTTAAAATTTTAATAAAAGAAAAATGAAGTGTATTATGTTCTCGACCATAATGGTACGACTCATAATCATCAAGTCGTTCATTTCAATTTTTCTATTCTTCGGATATACGTTCTATCCGATGGCGCGGATACGTTGTCTATCATTTGATTTCAATTCGTTGGATTTGGCGTGATGGGTAGAGAGATTGTAAGGAAGATTGGGAAACGTGTAATATTAATTAGTTGTGCGCCAAAATTCTCTCGGCGCCATTATTTTCAATTTTAATAAAAGAAAAATGATGTGCATTATGTTGTCGACCATAATGGTACGACTACATCATGTGTCTGTTCATTTCAATTTTCTATTCTTCGGATATATGTTCTATCCGATGGCTTGGATACGTTCTCTATCATTGGAATTAATTGGTTGGATTTGGCGCGATGGGTAGGAGACAGATTGGTGGGAAGAATGGGAAACGTGTAATATTAATTGGTTGTGCGGAAAATTCTCTCGGCGCCATTATTTTCAATTTTAGTAAAAGAAAAATGAATCCATTATGTTTTCGACCATAATGGTAAGACACATAATCATCATGTCTGTTCATTTAGTTTTTCTATTCTTCGGATATATGGTTCTATTGGATGGCTTGGATACGTTCTCTATCATTGGAATTCAATTGGTTTGATTTGGCGTGATGGGTAGGAGAGAGTGTAAGGGGAAGAATGGGAAACGTGTAACATTAATTGGTTGTGCGGAAAATTCTCTCGGCGCCATTATTTTCAATTTTAATAAAAGAAAAATGAAGTCCATTATGTTTTCGACCATAATGGTACGACACATGATCATCAAGTCTGTTCATTTTAGTTTTTCTATTCTCCGGATATATGGTTCTATCGATGGCTTGGATACGTTCTCTATCATTTGATTTCAATTCGTTGGATTTGGCGTGATGGGTAGGAGAGAGAGTGTAAGGGGAAGAATGGGAAACGTCTAATATTAATTAGTTGTGCGGAAAATTCTCTCGGCGCATTATTTCAAATTTTAGTAAAAGAAAAATTATGTGCATTATGTTGTCAACCGTGTAATGGTACGACACATAATCATCATGTCTATTCATTTTAGTTTTTCTATTCTTCGATATATGTTTCTATCTGATGGCTTGGATACGTTCTCTATCATTGGAATTAAGTCAGTTTGATTTCATGCATTACGGGGAAGGACAGAAAGTATGTACGTGGAAGAATGGAAAACGTGTAATATTAATTGGTTATGCGGAAAATTCTCTAGCGCTCATTATTTTCAATTTTAGTAAAAGAAAATGAAATCCATTATGTTTTCGACAAGAATGGAAAGGCACATAATCATCATGTCTGCCTATTTAGTTTTTCGATTCTCCGGATATACGGTTCTATTAGATGGCTCGATACGTTCGTCATTGGAATTCCATCGGTTTGATTTGGCCCTAAGGGTAGGACAGAGAGTGTGTGGGGAAGAACAGGAAACGTCCAACATTAATTGGTTGTGCGGAAAATTCTCTCCGTCTCACGTTATTTTCTCAGAATTTTAATAAAAGAAAAATGAAGTGTATTATGTGTTCTCGACCATAATGGTACGAATCATGATCATCAAGTCGGTTCGCTTCAATTTTTCTATTCTCCCATATACGGTTCTATCCCCGTGGCGCGGATACGTTGTCTATCATTTGATTTCAATTCGTTGGATTTTTGTGATGGGTAGGAGACAGACAAGTGTGGATTAGAAAACGTCTAATATTAATTAGTTATGCGCCAAAAATTCTCTCGGCGCCATTATTCCTAATTTTAATAGAAGAAAAATGATGTGCATTATGTTGCCGGCCGAATGGTACGACCCATAATCATCATGTCCGTTCATTTCAGCTTTTCTATTCTTCGGATATATGTTTCTTTTGATGGCTTGATACGTTCTCTATCATTGGAATTAAGTTGGTTTGATTTGGCGCAATGGGTAGGACAGTATGTACGGGGAAGAATGGGAAAACGTGTAATACTAATTGGTCGTGCGTAAAATTCTCCCGGCGCCATTATTTTCAATTTTAGTAAAAGAAAAATGAAATCCATTATGTTTTCGACCAGAGTGGAAAGACACATAATCATCATGTCTATTCATTTTAGTTTTTCGATTCTCCGGATATATGGTTCTATTGGATGGCTTGGATACGTTCTCTATCATTGGAATTCAATTGGTTTGATTTGGCATGATGGGTGGGAGAGGAGAGTGTAAGGGGAAGAATGGGAAACGTGTAACATTAATTGGTTGTGCGGAAAAATTCTCTCGGCGCCGTTATTTTCAATTTTAATTAAAGAAAAATGAAGTGTATTATGTTCTCGACCATAATGGTACGATTCATGATCATCAAGTCGCGTTCATTTCAATTTTTCTATTCTCCGATATACGGTTCTATCCGTAGCGCGGATACGTTGTCTATCATTTGATTTCAATTCGTTGGATTTTTCATGATGGGTAGGAGACAGATTGGAAGGGGTAGATTGGGAAACGTCTAATATTAATTAGTTGTGCGCCAAAATTCTCTCGGCGCCATTTTTTCCAATTTTAATAAAAGAAAAATGATATGCATTATGTTGTCGGCCAAAATGGTACGACCCACAATCATCATGTCTGTTCATTTCAGTTTTTCTATTCTTCGGATATATGTTTCTTTCTGATGGCTTGGATACGTTCTTTATCATTGGAATTAAGTTGGTTTGATTTGGCGCGATGGGTAGGACAGAGTGTGTAGGGGGAAGAATAGGAAACGTGTAACATTAATTGGTTGTGCGGAAAAATTCTCTCCGCGCCGTTATTTTCAATTTTAATTAAAAGAAAAATGAAGTGTATTATGTTCTCGACCATAATGGTACGACTCATGATCATCAAGTCGGTTCAGTTCAATTTTTCTATTCTCCGGATATACGGTTCTATCCGGTGGCGCGGATACGTTGTCTATCATTTGATTTCAATTCGTTGGATTTTTTGTGATGGGTAGGGAGACGGATTGGCGAAGAGGGTAGATTGGGAAACGTCTAATATTAATTAGTTATGCGCCAAAATTCTCTCGGCGCCATTATTCCCAATTTTAATCGAAGAAAAATGATGTGCATTATGTTGTCGGCCAGAATGGTACGACCCATAATCATCATGTCTGTTCATTTCGGCTTTTCTATTCTTCGATATATGTTTCTTTCGATGGCTTGGATACGTTCTTTATCATTGGAATTAAGTTGGTTTGATTTGGCGCGATGGGTAGGACAGAGGGTGTAGGGGGAAGAATGGGAAACGTGTAATATTAATTGGTTGTGCGTAAAATTCTCACTACGCGTCGTTATTTTCAATTTTAGTAAAAGAAAAATGAAATCCATTATGTTTTCGACATAATGGAAAGGCACATAATCATCATGTCCGTTCATTTTAGTTTTTCGATTCCTCCTGATATATGGTTCTATCGGATGGCTTGGATACGTTCTCTCGTCATTTGAATTCAATTGGTTTGATTCGCGTGATGGGCAGGAGAAAGAGTGTAAGGGGAAGGAATGGGAACCGTGTAACAATAATTCGTTGTGCGGAAAAATTCTCTGCCGTTATTTTCAATTAAGAATTAAAGAAAATGGAAGTATTGCTCTCGACCATAATTTTGGAACAACCTTTGATCATCAAGTCGGCTCGCCTCCAATTTTCTCGTCTTTATAGATATTTTGCTCTATCCCAAGTGGCGCTGATACGTTGTCTATCATTTGATTTCAATTCGTCAGATTTGGCGTGATGGGTTTGATTCAATTGGAAGGGGTAGATTGGGAAACGTCTAATATTAATTAGTTTTACGCGAAAATTCTCTCGTCATTATTATTTTAAATTTTAATAAAGAAAAAATGATGTGAAATAGTTTGTCTGCTGTAATGGCATGACACATAATCATCTTGTCCGTTCATTTCAAATTTTTCTATTCTTCGCATATATGTTTCTATCTTATGGCTTGGATGTGTTCTCTATCATCTGAATTAAGTTTGGGTTTGATTTTTCGCGATGGGAAGGACAAATTGTCTATGTATTTTGGGAAGAATGGGAAACGTGTAATATTAATTGGTTGTGCGTAAAAAATTCTCTCTGCTACGTTATTTTCAATTTTAGTAAAAGAAAAATGAAATCCATTATGTTTTCGACTGTAATGGAAAGGCACATAATCATCATGTTTGTTTATTTTAGTTTTTCGATTCTCCTGATATATGGTTCTATCGGATGACGCTATGATATGTTCTCTCGTCATTGAATTCAATTGGTTTGATTTGGCGTGATGGGTGAGAGAGAGTGTAAGTGGAAGAATGGAACCGTGTAACAATAATTGGTTGTGCGTGAAAATTCTCTCGCAGCCGTTATTTTCAATTTTAATTAAAGAAAAATGAAGTGTATTATGTTCTCGACCATAATGGTACGACTCATGATCATCAAGCTCTGCCTACTCAATTTTTCTATTCTGGATATACTATTTCATCCGAAGTGGCACGATACGTTGTCTATCATTTGATTTGGAAACGTCTAATATTAATTAGTTGTGCGCCAAAATTCTCTCGGCGCCATTATTTCCAATTTTAATAAAAGAAAAATGATGTGCATTATGTTGTCGGCCGAATGGTACGACCATAATCATCATGTCGTTCATTTCGTTTTTCTATTCTTCGGATATATGTTTCTATTCGATGGCTTGGATACGTTCTTTATCATTGGAATTAAGTTGGTTTGATTTGGCGCGATGGGAGGGACGAGTGTGTACGGGGAAGAATGGGAAACGTGTAATATTAATTGGTTGTGCGGAAAATTCTCTCGGCGCCATTATTTTCAATTTTAGTAAAAGAAAAATGAAATCCATTATGTTTTCGACCATAATGGAAAGGCACATAATCATCATGTCCGTTCATTTTAGTTTTTCGATTCTCCGGATATATGGTTCTATTGGATGGCTTGGATACGTTCTCCGTCATTGGAATTCAATTGGTTTGATTTGGCGTGATGGGTAGGAGAGAGAGTGTAAGGGGAAGAATGGGAAACGTGTAACATTAATTGGTTGTGCGGAAAAATTCTCTCGGCGTCCCGTTATTTTCAATTTTAATTAAAGAAAAATGAAGTTATTATGTTTCTCGACCATAATGGTACGACTCATGATCATCAAGTCGGTTCGGTTCAATTTTTCTATTCTCCGGATATACGGTTCTATCCGGTGGCGCGGATACGTTGTCTATCATTTGATTTCAATTCGTTGGATTTGGCGTGATGGGTAGGAGACGATTGGAAGGGGTAGATTGGGAAACGTCTAATATTAATTAGTTGTGCGCCAAAATTCTCTCGGCGCCATTATTTTCAATTTTAATAAAAGAAAATGATGCATTATGTTGTCGACCGAATGGTACGACACATAATCATCATGTCCGTTCATTTCGTTTTTCTATTCTTCGGATATATGTTTCTATCTCGATGGCTTGGATACGTTCTTTATCATTGAATTAAGTTGGTTTGATTTGGCGCGATGGGTA